>JAQQSZ010013016.1:0-11864 GCA_028646595.1 Phalanger gymnotis | reverse complement strand
GACTTCTTAGGGAGGGTGGATGGGAAGGGAAGAGGGGAGAGAATTTGGAACTCAAGGTTTTAAAAAAATAGATGTTCAAAAGTAAAAAAGTTTTTTTTTTTTCATGCAACTAGAAAATAAGATGCACAGGCAATGGGGCATAGAGATTTATCTTGCCCTACAAGAAAGGAAGGGAAAGGGGGATGGGAGGGGAATGGGGCAACGGAGGGGAGGGCAGACTGGGGAACAGGGCAACCAGAGTGTATGCCATCTTGGAGTGGGGGGGAGGAAATGGGGAGAAAATTTGTAATTCAAACCCCTGTGAAAATCAATGCTGAAAACCAAACAAGTCAAAAATAAATTAAAATAAAAAAAATTTCAGATTGGAGGAAGTATCTAATTTAGGATGAGAAAGAGAATGACTACTGAAGGAAATAAATTCAAAGGTAACAAAATAGTTTCACAGGCTGCAAGAGACCTCGATTTCACCACAGAAAAAGGGGAGCAACAACTTATATTTATATGGTACTTTATGGTTTAGGAGTAAAATAATGCCTATCAAGTAGGGCTATGTGTCAAGAGTTTAGCGGAAAGATTGGGGTCGGATTGATAAATTTGGGAGGCATTTGCACAGCTGTGAGAGGCAGCCT
Organism: Phalanger gymnotis; assembly: GCA_028646595.1. Taxonomy (NCBI): domain Eukaryota; kingdom Metazoa; phylum Chordata; class Mammalia; order Diprotodontia; family Phalangeridae; genus Phalanger; species Phalanger gymnotis. Next base: position 11,235 of record JAQQSZ010013016.1, on the reverse strand, counting down.
GGCTATGGATATAAAGCCAACCTCAGAGCTAGCAAGAGCTGGGTTCCAGTCCTGCCTCTGACACATCTTGGCTATAAGACCGAATAAACCTCTAGATTCTAGACCCTCCTTCCCAAACTACAGGCGGAGGTGGGGGGGGGAGGTTGGGGCAGCACTTTGGGCATTAGAAAACGATAATGGGGGGTCGCCCCCCAACTGTTATCTAAGGGGAAGGAACAAAGGTAAAATGTGGAAAGTGGTCCTCTGTATAGACAGATTTTTTTCCCTCTATCTCCATATCCATCTCTATCACTGAAGGGGGTGGGGTGGTGGTGAAGGGGCGAGGACTACATTTTCCCGTGATGCTCTGCGAAGGCCCCCATCCATTAGGCTCCTAACTGACCCATTAGTTTCTTCAGACCGCCAAAGGAAGGCATTCAGGGGCAGGGCCACAGCAGGGTGGAGTCGGGCTAGGAAGGCTTTGGCTGTGGTTGCCTAGGAGACGCCGCCAGTATCCTGTACTCATCATTCTCAGCGCCCAGGTGAGGGCAGGCTGGGTGGGGAGAATGGGAGGATGGGCTGCGGAGGCGGAGAGGAGCCCAGGGTGCTGAGAGAGTGGTCCCAACACACCGGAAGTCCCAGGCTTTGCGGCCTTGAAGCAAATGAGTGAGGGGGCTGACGGGGGCGGGGGGGTAGATCTGTGAATCCTCCTAACCGCCCTCCTCCTTTTCCTCTTCCTCACTCCTTTCCTCCCCCCCACCACTCTCCCGTTCGTTCCTCCTCCAATTCTTCCTCCTCTTCCCCTCTCATCACCAACTTCTTCTCTAACCCCTCCCTTTCCTTCCCTAACCCCATCCTTTCTTCCACTGCCCCCCTCCTCTTCCTTCTCCTGCTCTAAACCTCCCCTTTCCCTTCTCTCTCTCTTTTGCTTCTGCGGTATACATCTTGTTTGTGTATAGTTTTTAAATTTAAATTGTGTTTCTTCCACTTGACTAAAATCTGCCTTCTCTCCCATCCCCCAAGAAACAAAAACAAAATTCTTTAAAGAAATATCTATAGTCGGGCAAAACAAATTCCTGCATTAACAATATTACCCCTCCCCCCCCCCCCCCCCCCCCCCCCCCCCCCCCCCCCCCCCCCCCGCAGTTGCAATCTGCATGCTGAGTCCTTCACCTTTGTCAGGAAAGTGGCTAGCATGTTTCATCATTTGTTTTGGTGTTTGTCCATTGTTCTGCAAGAGGACCAATGACATCAGGAAGGTGATGTCTTAACCTGCAAGTGAATTGGATTTGAGTATGGCAGAACTGGCATAAAGTCATTAGCCTTACTGTCTCCTCCAGGGTCATGGGAATCCCATGGCACGAGATAGGTCAGGGCACCCAGGATGGCCCGGATGCAGTGGGAGACCTTGACCTTTTTTAGCTAAGATCTCTCCCAAGTCTCATTTTTCAGCAGTAGGATATAAAAAACATCCACCCAACCCATGAACATGTCTGTATATTACTAATAAAACCTAGCAGGAAGAGATAGAGAAATTCCACTGAAAATAACTACAAAATACTTGGAACTCTGCCAAAATAAACGAGAAGAGAAGTAGGTAAATGAGAAAAGTAGGCATAATGGAATTTTTAAAACTTTTGTGATATATCAAACAAAATTATTCTTAAAAAGTAGTTGTGGAAGGGTTTTAAAAGCGAAATACCTGAAGTATTAAAGAATGTAATTAAATGCAAAATAGAGATTATTTACTTTTTAAAAAGTTTTTGCCTTGGGATCATCAATTCTCTCTTTGCTTCCTTCAATTGAGACAGCTCAATACTGGACTCTGAGTCAAAATAACTAGGTTGGAACTAGCTGTCAGTATACTAGGTATGTGATCTCACTGCCTGTTTTCTTGTCTTTAAAATTGGATAATAACACCTTCACTCTCCATTTTACAGGGTTGATGTGAGGACAAAATGAGATAATATGTGGAAAAATGCCTTGTAGTAAACTGCATAAACCTCTGTGGATATGTCCACTATTATCTTCCCTTCAGTGACCTCAGCTTTCATTAGTGCAGGTACAGCTATCTTTATTGCTACAGATCACAACTCTATGACCCAAAATATTCCTCACCTAGTGAGTAACCTTGGGAAATCAGCTTCTTCAAGCTTAGCATGCCTGGTATTTTGATGACAGATAGTCACCTATCAGCACGCTGGCTGGGGAAGGTTTGTCAGCTTGATAATGCCTACCATAGCTTCTGCTTTACTACCACAGCTTTAGAAAATTCAGGCCTATCTTCTTGGAGACTTTAGAGGGATATAAAAACTATAACTGTCCCTCTGAGGCTATCCCTACATTGACAAACTAAATGGAATATTATGAAAGTAAAATTTGCATTAAATATGGTTTTTTATTCTACTTTGAGATCAACATCTCTCTCCATTCACATAGCTACTACCCTCACTCAGGACTTTGTCATCTCCCCTCTAGATAAGACTAATAACCTCCTAATTGTCCTCCTTATTTTCAGTCTCTCCATTTGCTAATCTATACTCAATACAGCTGCCAAATTAAAATTCTTAAAACACAGGTCTGATCATGTTGCTTACCTTCTCAAAAATCATTAGTAGCTCCTTACTGCTTCTAGAATAATAGTAATCAAAAGCCAAGAAACTTTTATTAAGCATCTACTATGTGCCAGGCACTGTGCCAAGCTCTAGAGATACAAATTAAAACAAACAAACAAACAACCAAAAAGAGTCCTTGCCCTTGAGGAGTTTACAAGCTAAAGGAGAAGACAATCCATAAGACAATACACAAAAGGAACTGAAAAGGGGGAGGGGCACCATAGGGTACTTGGCTCAAGGACAAGAGCAGCTGGTGGGAAAATGACATGCAAACTCCCCAGCTCGGCTTTCCAGGATCTGACTCCCATTCTTTCATATGGTTGTTGATAGTTCGCATTTTCTTCTTTTGATTACTACTTATTCTTTCCCTTCTTTGCAGAGGTGGGGGACTGTTGGTATGGAGTACTGCATAGAATGTTAGACTTGGTTGATCTGTTGATTAATTTTCCTGAAGTTCTTTTTTTTTTAATTCCCTGTTATAGAACATGACTGTGGTTGGAGGAGAGGAAGAGATACATTGGGAAATGAAAGTGATATAAAAACCAAAAGAGATCGATAATTATTATTATTTTTAATCTCTGGCTTTTCATATCCATGGACTTTCTTTACCAGGGAATGGATGTTATTGTTGTCCTTCTTATATCAAGTCCTTATATAGATTGTGTGTCAGACCTTTCTCATGGATATTTGCTTCAAAGACTTTCCTGGAATTAACTGCTTCTTTTCTCATTCAAGCTGCATTTTATTTGAGCAAAAGCTTTTCAGAGCTCACAGGTTTACAATTAGAAGGGAGTCCAACCCCTAATTTTACATATGAGGTAACTGAGGCCCTGTGAGGTTAAATGACTTACCCAAGGCCACAAAAGTAGTGCATCTAGCAGGGTTTTCTTTTGGTTTTTTGGAGGGGGGTGTTAGGAGGGAGGAAGGCAATGCAGTTAGGGTTAAGTGACATGCCCAAGGTCACACAGCTAGTAAGAGTCAAGTATTTGAGGGCAGATTTGAACTCAGGTCCTCCTGACCCCAGGGCCAGTGCTCTATTCACTATACCACCTAGCTGCCCCCAAGAAGGTTTTTTTAACATTAATTTTTAAAATTTTAGTTCCAAATTTTCTCCATCCCTTTCACTCCTCCCCCCAACCATTGAGAAGGCAAACAATATGATGTCAATTAGACATGTGAAGTTATGCAAAACATATTTCCATAGTAGCCATATTGTGAATAAAAGCAAGAAAAACAAAGAAAGTGAAAAAAAAACCATTTTTTTTATGCTGAGTATTTTATCCTGCACTCAGTTCATCAGTTCTCTCTTTGGAGGTGAATAGCATTTTTCACCATGAGTCCTTTGGAATTGTGGATCAGAGTAGTTCCATAGTTGATCATCATTATAATATTGCTGTTACAGTGTACATTGTTCTCCTGGTTCCGCTCACTTCATTTTGCATCAGTTCATGCAAGTCTTCCCAGGTTTTTCAATAGTATTCCATTACAGCATAATAGTATTCCATTACATTCATATACTACAACTTGTTCAGCCATTCCCCAATTGATGGGCATCCCCTTAATTTCCAATTCTTTGCCACCACAGAAAGAGCTGCTATAAATATTTTTATCTCTTTGGGATACAGACCTAGTAGTGGTATTGCTGAGTCAAAGGGTATGTGCAGCTTTGTAGGCCTTTGGACCTAGTTCCAAATTGTTCCCCAGAATGGCTGGACCAGTGTGCGTTAGTGTCTCAATTTTTCCACATCTTTTCCAGCGTTTGTCATTTTGCTTTTCTGTTATGTTAACCAGTCAGATAGGTGTGAAGTGCTACCTCAGAGTTGTTTTAATTTGTATTCTAATCAATAGTGAGGGGCAGCTAGGTGGCACAGTGGATATAGTGCCTGGCCTGGAGTCAGGAAGACTCATCTTCTTAAATTCAAATCCAGCCTCAGACAAATTACTAGCAGTGTGACCCTGGGCAAGTCACTTAAACCTGTTTGCTTCAGTTTCCTCATCTGTAAAATGAGCTGGAGAAGGAAATGGCAAATCATACCAGTATCTTTGCCAAGAAAACCTCAAATGGGGTCTAGTGCCACAGACCTCTTCTTCACCATCCTCATTTGTTGTCCTGGGCTGGAATAATGTCTCCCCCCCAACCTTTTTTCAGTTTGTCTCTCCAGAATTGAATTCGATGCATTATATTTAAGTTGTTTGCAGGGGAATGTTGTGATATTTGGGCTGGGCTGTAGTGCTTCTGCCATCTTGGCCTGAGGGCATGGGGTTTGATCTTAGTTCCTTTTATTCCAGAGCCAGTGCTCTTTCTGTTGAACCATGCTATGATTATTATATTAGTAGCTAAGTGAATGTTGTAGATAGAGTGTGTTTGAATTTCAGCAAAATATTTGACAAACTGTCTCACACCATCTTTATGGAGAAGTCAGAGAGATGTGAGCTAGGCGCTGGTGGAATTAGGTGGATTCACAATTGGTCAAGTGACAGCACCCAAAAAGTTTTCGCAGAATCTTTGGCATTTTTTTCCTATGAACTTAACAATCGTGAAGTATAGACAGCTCACATAACAACAATAATAAAGCTCTTGACCTAAACTCACAAGCTTTTGTTATGTAAATTTAGCATGTGCTCAGACTTTCAGGGTTGACTGCCCATAGCATAGCTACTGATTCTCCACTTGGGGTCATAGGGGTGACTCAAAAGTTTGGGGGAAGCTTTCTGTTATACTTTTACTCATAAGACCCCACTAGTGCCTTTCTCCCATTGCTTCTGTCAGCTAACTGGCCACCTACTGTCTGCCTGATATTATTGGTGCTGCAATAGTTTACCTTCTCAACTTCCACCCCCACACACTTGCCTCTACCCCCATCATTCCCTTCCATCTACCCCATAGCCCCTTCCACCAGTGCCACAGACATTGTGGGTTTCAGGGTACCCTAACATAGGTAGCAGTGGTGAGGTAGAGATCTATAGTGATCTGCCTTTCTGGAAACAGTGCTGTGGAGGTCTAGACATTGGGGGTGCAGCCCTACTATAGAGGTCCCAAGCCAGTGTATGGAGAATCCTGTGTGTCCTCAGTCCCCCTGTGTATATAGCCCTGGGAAACAGGACATTTCACCCAAAGGACCAAAGGTTCATCCTTGGCTAATACCTCCAATGATAATGTTTTCATTCTGCCTCAGCTTTGAAGACCTGGTGCCCTCCAAAACAGTGGTGAGTTCCAGAAATGGACACCAAAGCACCAGAAATTTCAATGTACCTACCGTGACAAGACATTCACCTAAAACTCTGGCCTGCAGCAGAATATCTAAATATATATAGAGGAAAATCCATTGTTTGTAACTGAGGATCTTTAGCCAATTAATTTCAACTCACTTCTCGTGTAGCAGCATTTTTGGGGGGGGGGGAAGGCAGGGCAATTGGGGTTAAGTGACTTGCCCAAAGTCACACAGCTAGTAAGTGTGTCAGGTAACTGAGGCTGGATTTGAACTCAGGTCCTCCTTACTCCAGGGCCGGTGCTCTACCCCCTGCGCCACCTACTGCCCCTATAGCATCATTTAATTTTATTCAGTGACTAGAAATTTTCTTCTCCTTCCCAAGATGATTACCTTAGTGTTTCATACTTAGTTCTATGCTTTTTGAGAGATTGATTCAATAGATATGTTCTTACCTGACAAAAGTATCGGCACCTAACATCTTGTTAGTTACTTTATTTGGTGGGGGGAGGGAAGGAGGGAGTGAATGATTGATTCAGTCAACCCATACCCCGTATATAGTTTGATTTTTGAGATTTATATTAAAAATATTAAAAACTCCTTATTCCTAATTGTTAGTTCTAGACTCTCCCTCCATTGTTATTGCTCAGCAGGTTTAGGAAATCCAAGTTTGTCACTTAATCCAGATCCTGGTGGCTGGATCCACCAGAACCCCTGGGAAATTCTTCCTTCTTTCTCATTGAGTTCAGTTCCTGGCTCACAGTTTTCCTCTCCACAACAGCTTCTTCTTTCATACCATGGCAAATGTTTTATTGCTTCTTTTCTCACTATGTTTTTTCATTAAATGGCTTTGCTTTTATCTGTGTCCTTTGGCTAAGTAGACTGGAAAAGGGCAATGCACTGGTGGAGGCTCATGAACTATGGAATACCCTGGACCTGTATCTGCTTTTCCCGGATGACCCACTGTGTGAGATGATGACGTCCCAGCTGCTATATCTGTAATTCTCAGGAGCTCAGCAGATGTTTGTCGGATTGTCTCATTGTTTACTTTGAATTCTGAATACAGAAGAAGATAAATGAGATACGAGTCCTCAGCCTTGGAAGAGTGGTATCAGCAAAGCCAGACCAATCAAAGGTCAGGGGGAAAGGGGCTAATTATCAGAGGAATGGGAAGGTAAAAGCTCCTTGAACTCATTAAATTGAACAGAAGCCAATTTCTATTTCCTCTCTGGGTCAAAACAGGGTTTTCACCATCCCTCTTCATGAAATAAGAATCCTTAAAATGTTTTCAGAAGGAAAATGTCATCACATAGGTTTAATATTTGCTCTTTAGATGAAGATCTAGAGCCAGCCTGATCTGTAGGTCAGGGGATAGAGAAGATAAAACTGGTGCTTGCTGTCAACAAAAGTTTTCAGGGTTATTTTCAAAGACTGAATTTAAAGTTCTCATTAGCACAGGGTTACAGTTTTGTATTCTGATCAAAGAGATTTATGCAATGATGACTTTTTTTCTTCCTGTGGGAAAAAGGCAGATGAAAAATACAAGGTGTCCCCAAAGTCTTAGTGCATCTTAATCATTAAAGCTTTAATAACTTAAAACTGCCCTAAGACTTTGGGGACACCGTCTATATGTGTGTAGATCAGTTAGGAGTAGAATACTCCATTTGTATTAATCCATTTCATTTTATGCCATTCTCCCTTTTCTGTTGCGATGTATAAATGGTATTTTTGAATTATTGACTGCATCTCTAAAAGAGAATACAAATTCTCTTCATAGAAATTGAGAAATTATGTTTGTATGTGTACTGAAGCTACTTGTGAAATCATATTTGTATGCACATTCAAGAAGCAGTGTGTTAAAGTGGACAAAGCACTGAATGAGAGGCAAAAGATTTGGGTTCAGATGGTAGTTCCAACTCTTGTTTAGGGGTATGATCATGAGCAAACCATGTGACTTCTATGAATCTGGATGATAACTGTGTCTGTACAATGGGGGTGGTACATTGTTCTATGGAAAGCATGTTGTAAATCTAAACTGATGTAAGGGACAGACTATCCTGCCCTAATTATGCCAGTTGTAGGGTGGCATACCCTCTGAGAGAATACTGAGATAACAAAGAAAGAGGGGCTCATACCAGCTTGGTTATTAATATTTTTATTACAGTTAATTAGGTTATTCGGGTTGTTTAAGGGAGTTTACTTAGATGAGGTTTGTTGTCTTGGGTGGCAGCAGGACAAAGTAACTCTGTGGATCCCCACATCAACCTCAAGCCAGGTAAGATGTTATATAGAAGCAGAATAGAAAAGGTATAGTTCCAGAGATGGCCCAGGGTTACAAGCAAGTGTTGGAACTTCTTTTACTGTTCACATTTACTCAAGGTAGTTTACATTCTCTGTGAAACTCAAGGTGACGTTTCTAGGCTCTGGCCTACCATTGTTCAAGTGTTTTAAAGATGTGAATTATTATTCTTATTAATTGGGAGCTTCAAATTTCAAAAGAGGGAAAGTTTGACTCCATTTTGTATCCAGAAGGCTAATGCAGACACTGGAAGGTCAGTGACTTCTATGAGTTTTCCTTTCTTCTTTGACTTAAATATCTGCCTCCCCTTGCCTACATACGTCCCCACTAGCTATGTGAGAAAACATCTCAATCAGTCAATCATAGGTTTTGGACTAAGTATGGAAAGTCCTTGAAAGCTTTTGTAGGAAGTGAAATGATGCCAAACAGGAAATCTGTTCTGACTGGCCAAGGGATTTCATCATCCTCTTTGAGGCCCCTATGCAAGCATAACAGCATTGAGTTAACTGGAATCAGAGCTGGAAAGAGCCTAGTTCCATCTAAGCACCCTACAGAGTCACTTTGGGGGAGGGCAATTTAGAGAGCTCATTCATCAGTGTTTGTAGATCTTGGGCAGACAGTACAAACAGACAGGGAGTTGGACCTTGAATTGGGGAAATGCAAAGCTCCTTTAATGACCCCAGCCTTTCCAGAGAAACAAAGGCTTGTCTTTGAATGCCAATATTTTTCTGCTATTTTGTATGACTTAGAGACATGGAACACAAAGGACTCTGAAAAATTGAAAATGGGCATCCCAAAGATGGTGATGCAAAAGGAACTAGTGGGCGTGCACAGGCTGCCTGCCACATATAGGAAAACGGAATGAAAAGAAAGCTATCAAGAAAATGCATCCTAGAAAAGGACGAGGAGCTGGTAACATAGCAAGGGCAAGGCCAAGCTAACGAGTAGATAGCCTAAGCCTTTCACTGTTTTCCTTGTGATACCAAGAAAAAACCAATGATAACCTATAGCATGTTGGGCGAACTTTCTTTGATGAACCCATTGAAAGCCATGGAGGGAATCACAATAGGCTGGCAGGCACCAATGAGTTCTGATCTCTTTTTGAAGGGAACGCCTAAATTGATGAGATCGCACATCCATTTGAGTACTTGAGAGTACAGAAAAGATAACTTCCCTAAATCTATATATAATCGCATTATAACTGTTATTATTTGTTCCTGATGTTGAAGTGAGAACTCTTAGAGCACTTCATTCTTATTTCCTTAACACCATACTTTGTATTACATTGATTTGTGTACAATTAATCTTTCAATAATCTACTAAGATTATTAGTGAGACCCTTGAGAGCAAAAACCCTTATCATTCATTTTTATATACCTTCTCAGTACCTAACACAGGATCTTTCAGAGTAGGAGCTCGAAAAATTTTTATTAAAAAATTTGATATGATCTGAACTGAATTAGATATAATAGTTTAAATCTTTATATAATGGAAAGATCTGGAATTAAAGAACCTGAATTTGAATCATAGCTCTGTGATTTACTGCTGATGTGATCATGAGCAAGTAACTTGTCTCTTGGTTTCACTTTCCTCAAGTGTAAAATGAATGGGCTAGATTACAAAACTCTGTGGTCCCATTCAGTTCTATGTACCATGATCCCATGAAATAATTTTCTATATTCTTTGCCTGAAGAGGCAAATATCCTTTGCCTGAAGAGAAGACCTTATATTCACTTTACCTTTGATGGGCCTACAGGAAGAAGTTTTTTCTGACAAAAGGAAATATTGAAAAATACAAGAGGTGAGAAAGGACTTTTGAAAAATCCATCTTCTTGGTATGGCATCCCCTCTGGGCTGCCTTCGGAACCTGACACTTGCAGGTTTGTAGATTGGTTCCTGGAGGGTGGAAGGTGGGGTGGGGAAGAGGGACGACTGCTACCCTTACACATTCTAGGGTAATCTGTAAATCTAAACTCCTAGAACCATAATTCATAAGCCCCCATGACTGTTTAAACTATGGCTTACTATCAATAGTGAGCCAGTGGACACAATTAACTCAAAGCACTGGCAGCTACTAATGGCATATTGAGAACCTTCTAAACTTGGGGTAGACTCTCCCATAAACACTTTGAGAAGAGTGGGATATAACGAGGCCCATGTGTAAGAAACAAATGTGGTCAGGGCAGCTCCCACCTCTAGCAGTACATGCCCTCCAAGTCTTTTTTGAGGTGTAGAGTCTGTCTGTACGCTGCTCCCCTCAGTGCAGTGGCCTTGCTGCTAGTGCAGTGGCCCTGCTGGGAAGAGCACTCATATGGGCTTCTGGGCCTACTTCTCTGGGATTTAGTCTTCATCTGCCAGGACTAATTCTCCCTTGAGTCCACAAGTGGTTCTCTTTTCTGCTACCAGACCTCCTACTCTTTGGAACATCTTACTGTCTTGAATAAATTAATGAATGAAGTATTTATTAAGCACTTACTATGTATAAAGCACTGTGCTAAGTGCTGGAAATACAAATTAAAAAATGAGACAAGCTCTCAAGGAGCTCACGGTCTAATGGGGGAAACAACACATAGAGGCGGTTTCAGCTGTAAATCAGAGGAAAAGTTCATCTTGTTCTTAGGATGATAACAGAACAGATGGTCAAGCCTCTTCTTTCATGTCATTTCCACTTATAAAATCCTACCAGTTTCTGGTCATTGAACAAGACCAAGGACTTTCATGACAAGGTCTTTCCTTTCTAGGTCTTTGGTAGTTGTGTCCCTATGTGCTCTCTACAGGAGCAGTCCCCAGGCCACATTTCCACAGGGGTTACTCCCCAGGAGGATGGCTGAGGACATTGGGCTGGAAGCAGAGCTATTCTCAAGTCTCTTTGGGTTCAGCATCCTTGGCTGTCCCCTCCCTCCTCCCCCACCTCTCTCTCTTTCTGTCTCTTTCTTTCTTCCTTCCTTCCTTCCTTCCTTCCTTCCTTCCTTCCTTCCTTCCTTCCTTCCTTCCTTCCTCCTTTCCTTCCTTCCTTCCTTCCTCCCTTCCTCCTTTCCTTCCTTCCTTCCTTCCTTCCTTCCTTCCTTCCTTCCTTCCTTCCTTCCTTCCTTCCTTCCTTCCTTCCTTCCTTCCTTCCTTCCTTCCTTTCTGC
>JAQQSZ010013015.1:0-11864 GCA_028646595.1 Phalanger gymnotis | reverse complement strand
GGCTCCACTCCTGGTCTCGTCGGTCCACGGTCTGCCGAGCCGCGCGCGCTGGGCTCTCCTTGGCTCAGCTCCGCTCCCCTCAGCTGGGGGCTGGGAGTTCCATTTGGGACAGACCTTACCCCGAGACCATCCAGGCTGTCCTGGGCTGGAGCCCTGCTTCCCTCTGCCACTTTGTGGGTTCTGCAGTTCTAGAATTGGTTCAGAGCCATTTTTTATAGGTTTTTGGAGGGACTTGGTGGGGAGCTCACGCTAGTTAATGCTTTCCAATCGCCATCTTGGCTCCGCCCCCTCGAACTCCTTTTTTCACTCTGTCCCCAGCAGCTTTTCCCACTAACCTTCTGATTTTTCTTTGGTGTTTGTGGGTTGAGAAGTCTGGTAACTGATTCAGCTCATTGATTCAGGTCGCTAGGGCACACTTCACCCGGCTCCTGGTCTGGTTGGTCTGCACCACCCATGCTGGGCTCTGCTCCACTCTGCTCTGCTCCCAGCTCCGTGCGTGAAAGACCTCACCCAGCAACCATCCAGGCTGTCCTGGGCTGGAGCCCTGCTTCTCTCTGCTTTTTTGTGGGTTCTGAAGTTTTGGAATTGGTTCAGAGCCATTTTTATAGGTTTTTGGAGGGACTTGGTGGGGAGCTCATGCTAGTGCCTGCTTTCCAGTCACCATCTTGGTTCCACTCCCTCCTCTTTTATTTCTTCCAGCTGGGTTTTTTTGAAGTATACAGAAATGACAACTATTTATGTTGGTTTATTTTATATTTTGCAACCTTGCTAAAGTTATGAGTTGTTTTAATTTTGTTGATTTTCTAGGGTTCTCTAAGTATACCATAGTATCGACTGCCAAGAATGATAGTGTTGTTTCCTCATTGACTATTTTTATTCCTTTGATTTATTTTTATTGTCATTGCTATAACTAGCAGTCCCAATACTATATTGAATAATAGTGGTGATAATAGATATTGTAGCTTCACCCCTGATCTTATTGGGAAGGTTTCTAGTTTATCTCTATTATAAACAATGGTTTTAGATAAATTCTACATATCATTTTAAGAAAAGCTTCATTGATTCCCATACGTTCTAAGGTTTTTAATAGGAATGAGTGTAGTATTTTCTCAAAAACGTTTTTCTTTATCCATTGAGATAATCATACGATTTTTGCTGGCTTTGTTATTGATATGGTCAATTGTGCTTATAGCTTTCCTAATGTAGAATCACCCCTGATTTCCTGCTTTAAGATATATTGGTGTAATCTCCTTGCTAGTATTTTATATAAAACTTTTGCAAAAATATTCTTTAGGGAAAAGGAGAGATAATTTAATCGGACTCTCTGAAAGCCATGATGAGAGAAAGAGCTTGACTATTTCTATGATTTGTTCTTTAGCTAAGTCATTCGTTAGGATTTTTCATCTGTAAAACGAGCTGGAGAATGAAATAGCTAAGTACTCCAGTATCTCTGGCAAGAAAACCCCAAATGGGGTCACAAAGAGCCAGATGCAACTGAAGCAACTGAAAAACAATAAAGATCAGCATTTGTATACTGTTTCAAAGTTTGGAAAACACTTTGAATGTTGTCTCATTTAATCCTCCTAACCACCTTGTGAAGTAGATGCTATAATTATCCTCATTTTATAGATCGGGAAACTATTTGGGAGACATTAAATGACTTTCTTAGGGTTACATATATAAGTTTCTGAAGGAGGATTTGAACTCAGGTCTTCCTGACTCCATTTTGAGTTCTCTATTCACTAAATAACCTAGCTGCTCCAATCAATACCAATATTTGTTCGTGGATGAGCCATCCTTTGCAAATGTTTAATTGCATAGATTCCCCAGATATAGCACTGGTCCATTGTTTCTTTTTGTCATCCTTTGGTATATCCTTGTGGAAAACAAAATGATTTTAATATTGGTCTTAGTCAAGAACAATTACGCAAATCTATATTCAAATGTTCCATCCAAATGAATTTGTAATAGCATCAGTGCCGATGTTTTCTCCAATAATATAGATCCTGACTATTCATCCCTGTCCGTCCTGTGCAGTCTTTGTCCATATTTGCCAGAGGAAGCAAATTTAACACTGTCTATTACATGAAATTCTTCCTGATCTTCACAGTTGATGTTTATATGTCCATGTATTTGTGTATACACATACACACATATACATGCAGATATGTATACATTACATTTATTATATACAAATATATACATATGTTTATGTGTATATGTTTACATATAATAAATATGATGTATACATATATGTTTGTGTATGTGTGTATATACACACACATATACTACCTGGGCAAGTCACTTAATCTTTGTAGGTCTCAATTTCCTCATATGTGAAATTAGCAAAGCAGACTAGATGATTTTTAGCTATCTCCCAGCTCTAAATCTTTAATTAGTACTGAGAGAGCTTCAGAACATAGCTATGATAATACATTCTGGTTGCTCTATGAATTGATCTTATCTATTTAAAAAATTTGGAACTATACCATAAAATCTACTAAGATGTTCATATATATTTTAGCATATATCACAAGGAGAGCAAAGATATTTACCAGAATATTCCTAGCAGTATTTTCTAGAATGGCAAAACCTAAACCAAATCAACCAGTCAACCAACCAACCCTAGAAACAAACAAAAAAAAGCAACCCCCTTAACTATTAATATAATAGATGTTCATCATTTGGAGAATTTTTTTATTGAAATGTCACTGAAATTCAGTGATTGAGAAACATGAATGTAATGAAATGCTATTGTGTCGTGAGAATTGATAAATATGAAGAACTTAGAGAAATATGAGAAATTTTTTTGAACTGATGTAGAATGAAGAAAGCAGAAACAAAAGAAAAACTTGTGCCACTACGGCAATTGTATAAATGAAAAGGATCTTCAGACATCAAATTTGATAATAATTGCAAGGATCAGTCTAGATCCAGATCAACAATGATGGTATCCTCTCAATAGAGAGGGACATACTAAAGCTGGGGAATATTGCTTAAAATCTCAAGTGTTCTTTTTATGATAATTTGCTGACCTGATTTTCTCATTTATAAGGAAGAACTTTGTTGGGAGATACAGTTAAGAAATAGCAAACAGCAAAAACAAAACATTATTACATTAACTCAAGGTACACCATTTTAACTTTTCAAATAGACTTTGAGATAGCTCAGTATTTTTATAGACTAATGAACTGAGGGGAGTAGATTAAAGATTCATGAAAGAAAGAGGATTCCTGGAGCCAGTTTCTGAAGGTGACAGAAAGGTTTGATAATAGAATCAAGGCCAAAGGTAGAGGAATTAGCTTTACTATAAAATAGACTACCTCTTTATATGTGAGCAGAGGGAAGGAGGAAAGGGTGTGGGTGTTGCTGCTGAGATGATTTGAGAATTTGACTGGGAGATTTGAAGCAATTCCCTCTGGATAATTCTCAGTGAAGTAAGCAGTAAAGCCATCTGCTATCTGTGATAGGCACTTGAGGAAAGAAGTGCTCTAAATTATAAATTATAATCTTTGGTAAACTTTGTAAAAATGCCCTTGCTTTTGAACTTGTGTAACATTGTATTTGGGAGCAATTGTGGTTTTTATTTGCGCATGTGGGGCATATGAGAACATGGCACACTTTCTCTAAGGCAGTGGGGAAGCAGGTGAAAGGGCAAAGCCTTGTAGCTATTCAGACTGTTCTTGACTGGGTGTATGGACAATGCATTCAAAATGCACCCTGGCTGATTTGCTGAGGATGAAAATTATTTCAATGGAGGGAGGCTTCTGAGAAGGTACAGTATACAATCTTTAAGTGGAAGAACTAGGGAAGGCTATTTCTCAAAAAGTAAAATGTCATGTAAATAGAAGCCTTCTGCTCCTTGATTTGGGGCACACTGTAAATGGATCTGGTCTACTAACCACACGGTGAAGAAGAGCTTTTGTGAGTGACTGTGGAACCAACAGTTGAGGGCAATCAAATGACTCTAAACATTCAAAGTGAGTGACTGGCTCTGGCCTTCCATCTTTTATACTCTGGCTGTGTTTGAAGAAAGAGATATCATGTAACTCTCTGAATGGGGAAGAGTCTTAAGTGCTCCTCACATGGGACCAATCTATATGATCTTTGCCTCTTTACTCAAGAGAGAAAGGAATATTGGAGCTAGCTATATTTTTGTGGGTTCCAAAAGAGAAGAATGGTAAGCCACCTGAGTTCCTGAAGCAGAATCCTTGCTGAATGTGGCAGCCAGACAACCCAGCAACAGTTCCCTAAGGAATGATCTCTAAGACCCAGCCCACCATTAAGACCCTTTAGAAAGACCTAAGGGACCCAGGCCAACAATATCTGAGGCAAAGACTTATTCAGTGGCTATGCTACATTAGGAAATGAGCCCAGGTGGGATGAATGCTGTGTAGAAACTATGATAACCTTGAATCTATTCTCCCTAGGGACTGAAATGGTATATGGAGTGTGTGCTCTTAGGTGTTGGGGAGACATTTGTATTTCTGCTTTTGTTATGTCTTTGTAAAATAGCACTTTGTAAAAAAAAGATTAAAAATGAGATTACAGCCACACCATTTTAATAGATAAAACGAATAACTCATCTCACACTAAGTATAGATTCTGTGGCTATAAAATAAGGAGATTAATAAGTTATGCAAAAAAAACCATTCTACTTGATCATTGGACCTGTAATAGGCATTAGCCAGGGGCAGAGAACCTGTGGTCTCTAGGCCACATGTGGCCTTCTAGGTCCTTGGGTGCAGCCTTTTGACTGAGTCCATGTTCTGCAGAACAAATCATTTTGTTAAGGGGATTTGTTCTTTGAAGTTTGGATTCAATCAAAGGGCCACATTTGAAGACCTAGAGGGCCATATGTGGCCTCGAAGCTGTAGGCTCCCCACCCCTTACCTTTTGACAAAATTGAATCTCTGGCTCAAGCTAGGGGTGTCTGTTTTGCTAAGAATGAAATTATGTTTTCCCTGGAATAGGGAAAAAATCTTGTTGATTAATTATCTGGGTCCTAATCTATTGTACTACTCCACAAATGATGACTATCTGCCACATATATTGACTAAATTTTCTTCCGGGTGTAATTAAAGAGAAAATAAAATATTACTAGAGACATTACCCAGGCCATGACGTTTTCCACACTCTCTTTCCAAAGCTGTGATAATTAATTGATGACTCATTATTAGATTATTATGAAAGATGGACCAGGGTATGAATTTCAGTGAAGCTTACAGTATCATCAACTAGCACACACTGGCTTAATGGTTCATAAACCAGATATTTAATTATCATAACATGACAGGTCTGGAAAAGATGGCCATGTTCATTCCTAGCAAAGGTTATCACCAGAACATGAATTTTGTGGGTGCATTCTCATTTCTTCCTCCCTGACACCCCCCTTCATTTCTCAGGATTATTGTTCTAGACGCTGGTCTTTTCAGCTTTGTCTCTTCTAAAAGTACCCAATCCTTCCTGAACACCCCAGTAGCATTATATTCTGCTCTTGTGCTGATTTAGAGAAGATCTTTTTTAGTTTTACCACAACATATCCTTTATCTTCTTCTATTCCTGCTTCTTTAAATTGTTACTTTCTCTGAAATGCAGTGGATTGGAGCAAACATGGTACAGTAGAAAGTGTAAGAGCTTCCAAGCATGGTGGTACATGCCTATTGTTTCTGCTTTTAGGGGAGACTGAGACTGATGGATTGCTTGAGTGTGGGAATTTCGAGTTGTAATACAGTAAGTTGATGGGATATCTACATTGACTGGCATAAATATGGTGAGCCTCTGGGGCTAAGGGGTGGGGTGGCTAGCTAAAGAGGGGCACACTGGTTTAGGTTAGGAACAGAGGGGAGCAAAGTTTCTGTGCCTTTTGATGGTGAGATCTGATCTGTGAGTCACTGTACCATGTGCAGTCTGGATAAAACAGAAGATCCAGTCTCAAAAGAAAAAGTACTGGATTTAAAGGCAGAGGAACTCAGTTCAAATTCCATCTCTGATACTCAGTATCTACATTTTGTTTGCTGATCATGAAAAGTATTTTATTGGCCTATGTTAGGTAAAAAAATGCCCATTACTAAATCCCTACTATGTTCTAATTAAGGAGCTACAATCTAATGAGGAGACAACATATTAAAAATATGTGCAAAGCAAGTTACGTACAAGGTAAATAGGAAATAATTAACAGGAATTGGGGAAGGCTTTCTGTAGAATAATATGATGGTAAAATGATTTCCTTTGCATTTAACAGTTTCCATGTGATTATATATGTGTGCTTACATCAAAGCAAGTTTAATTTAGCTTTATTGATATTTTCAGTATCTGTATGTTTGTAGGATTTTGAGGTGAATTGCAAAGCTTTATGAAAATCAGCTGTATGAAAATGAAAATTAATTATTCGCCAATTGCTTAAATTCTTAAATGGATCCATGATTACATTATTGTGACTATTCCCGCAACCATTAGCAGATGATGACTATACCTAAGCTGTTCCATACATCATCTATGGAGGATCCACCCAACTTTTCACTCATTATTGTAATATTCTGGGGCTACTTGTTAGTACCACTTAATTTATTATTCACTCTAGACATATGAATGTCTCATCTCCTTTCTAAGCAGACATGGTCTTATTGATTTTTTATAGACCTTCTTGCACACAGTCATAATTATTAATATGGTATGACCCATTTTCATTATCCTTTAGTTCATTTACAATTTTGATTATTTTGGGATTGTCATGTTCTTTTATAAGTAGTTACAAAGATTCACTGAGAGAAGACTGATGTAAAAAAGATGGCCTTTGTATGTGAGCACCTTGGGATCATTAGCAGTACTGTGCAATTTCCCAAATGCTATTTATCTTAATTTCATTCTCCAAGTCTTTTTAAAACTTGCATACTGATGAACTAATTTAGTACACTGCCTGATCAAGTTTGAATCTAGCCAATATATATTTTTCATCCACTTCGTTTTTCTAATGTGAATGGTTAGGTGCTCTTTTGAGTGACTATGGATTTCATTTGGGAAGTATTTTCGTTTTCTAAACTTTAATGTAATCAGTATGATATCATTGGTGAAAGGAGCATTTGGGGAATCTCATCATTAATTGAATGATAGGAAATATTACTGTTTTGGACTCTGTTCAGAATATCTACCTATGATGACTAATATGTTAGTTAAGAATATATCTACCTCCTTTATGGATTGCTTGATGTTGATTCTCAGCAAATCACTGAAAAAAATTCTGCTTCTATTGTAGCATTTATAACAGAAGTTCATATACTTTTAATAAATGCTCTAGAATCTCTTTGTTTCATGACAGCCTTTGACATGACATGACAACTCCTAAACACAGATGATCTTATATTTTCCATATCAACTGTATCATTATGAAGATAAGGTCTACTATTCTATGAAAAATGTCTCCTTGTTTATGTTCTTAGCAAGATGTAAGTAAGATGTAATGGCCTTATCTTTCTGTTATATTTGTTCAAGTTTCAAGGGGGAATATAGAGGTCCCCAACTATTATGGCTTTTTTTTAACTTTTCCTTGTAAATTGATTAGCTTTTCCTTTAAGCGTTTGGATTATAATCCTTCCATCCACATATATTATTGACGCATATATAGTATTGACATTTCATTTCTATGGTGCCTTTAAGGATAACATAGTTTCCATGTTTATTTTTTTATCCATGTGCATTTTTACTGTTTACTTTTTATGAGGTCATGAGTGCCACTGCTGGTTTTTTTTTTTTTTATTCGAAGGATACTTAAGACATTTTGTTTTAATCTTTGTTTTTAAACTGTGAATTTTCATGTTTCAGATGTGCTTTATGTCTTTTTTCCATCAATCATTATTCACTATTTTGTGAGGAGACACTCTTGAAACTTTAATAATTTTCTAATCAGTGCTTCTGCTGACTGTACTATTTGTCAAGGAGATGAGGGACTTGCTGACTGAAGTGTCAATGGGCTCGTTTTTGCCTCTTGGTTGTGATAACCCCTTTATATTGGTTAAATTTTTCTGAGATGTGATAACAGAGTCAATTATTATTTTTAGTCATTTCTCATTTTTGGAGTTGACAGAGGGTTTGTATAGGTGAGGTTGGAGCTATTGTAATTGCATGAACTAAGTGTCTTCTATTTATCATCTCTTCTAATTCAGTTTAATTTTGACATTTGCTTTAAGCAATCAGTGATCTGACTAAACACTGCTGATTTTGAAATGACTGCTCCATCAGGAACCAGCTATCTCTTTGCTATTAAATTACAGTCATTTTATTTCATTTTTTTAGATTGCCTTTTTTTGCATGTGTGAAAACTCAAAGCAATCTATAACTCTTTTTCTTTGATTTGTCAAACCTGAATTGTATTTTCATATATATTAAATATATGCATATATATTTAATTTGACATTTTAAATTTTTGCTACTTTGCCAATGCATTTTTAATTTTACAGTTAAAATTGCCACAGGACAGCATATACATACACAAATATGTGTTTGTGCATATTACACATGCATATATGTATAATATATGATATAAGCACCATATATATTAACACACTATAAGCATATTTTTGCATGTGTATGTGTGTACATATAAGTATACATATGTGTGTATGTGTGTGCATTGCCATAGGACAGGACTACTGTAGTTCTGTCCTATGTAAATTTTTAATTAAGTAAAAAATATATCAACAAATTGGCAAATATAAATGAATATAAATAATATATTATAAAACCTGCCTAAAATTATATATACCTGTATAATATACGTGTATAATATGCATACATATTTATATATGTTTTTGTTATTGTTGAGTCATTGTGCAGCTCTTTGTGACCCTACTTTGGGGTTTCTTCATAAAGATACTGGAGTGGCTTGCCACTTCCTTTTCTAGGGTGTGTGTGGTGTGTGTGTGTGTGTGTGTATATGTGTGTGTGTGTATGTGCTCATGCACGCACGCACATATACACAATACATACATATATACACATATGTATATTATAACTGTGTATTACGTATACTGTCCTATGGCAATTTTAATATTGCAAACATGGAATATAAATAATGGAAAACAGGAAAGGTGCCAAATGACTAGAGAAGGACAGACGTGTTTTGATTTTCATAAAAAAGTAGAGGGTGAAGTCTGATGTATATATGTTACCACATCTAGCAGAAAACAGCTGTCAAGGCAGTCAGTCAATAAATATTATTAAGTGCCTACTATGTGCCAAGCACTCTAGTAAATTCTGGGACACTAATGTGAAAAAAGGCTGTCCCTTCCCTCTAGAGAGAATCTAATGAGAGAACACCCAAAAGGAAGACGAAAAGCACTAGAATGGGGTGGAAAAGGCATGGGGGTATGATGAAAAAGTCCACAGGAGAGCAGCCTAGTGCAAAAGGAAGAGATGAATGAATGTCTTGGGCCCCCTCCTTAATTGGAAGTTTGAGAGTTTATTGCTCACCTTCCAATTAGAGGGGCAGATGAGAATCAAAGCTGATTTGATCTTAGAAAATGATAAGCTTTCCCAACAAAATTCCTGGGGCCATGATGGAGAAATCTACAGAACTCAACGTAATGTTGGCAGGTGGGAATGGGAAAGGTCAAGAATCTTCACTTCCAGCCATATATACCCTGTGTTTTAAGTGCCATCCATGTACCACCTCTCTCCCACCCCCCATACATAATATTCTTGAGCAAATTTATTTTACACCAGAATCTACAGGGAGATTTTAATCCTGCTATTCAAAAATACTAGGCAATATAGGGGCACAATAGATGGCACATAAGTGCACAGGGAAATTTGGTAGTAATTGGGATGGAGTAGGGTGAGGGGAGTTTAGGCTCCCTACTATGTCCCCTCTCCTGACTCCTGGCTATAGAGACATTATCTTCTAATTAAAAGAGCCCCCCCCCAAAGTTCAGGCTCCAGCCCTAGGAAACCAAGTGGCCCAAGACGCCTCTACATGAAAAGAGAAGGGACAGGAGGCCAGGAACAGCACACAGAAATGGGTCTTGATCTCATCTCTGCCCATAATCAGCAGTTCTTCCTGAGGCCAGATCTCCATTCATTTTCTGCTAGGTCAGGTCTTCTTTAGGAGGAATATTTGGAAAGGAAAAAACCTAGGTTGCACATGTCAGGCACAGTGGGAGAATACTTGGCATTGGTTTTTGAAGAACAAAGCTTACTCAGACTGGACTGGCATTATTCCCATGGATCTGTCCAACCCAAAACCCTATAATGAATGAGTCCAGAAAGTCAAAATGTAGCCAGTTTCTAAAGGATTTTTTTTCAAGTTTTAATTTATTTTAAAAATTCTTTAAAAAATTTTTAAGTTCCAAATTCTCTCTCTCCCCTGTCCTTCCCCTACCCATTGTGAAGGCAAGCAATGTGATATCAAATATACATGTAAAGTCATGCAAAACATATTCCCATATTAGCCATGTTGCACAAAAACAAAACAAAACAAACCAGACAGCAAGAAACATAATGAAAAAAGTCTGCTTCAATCTGTACTCAGAGTTCATCAGTTCTCTCTCTGTAAGTAGCTAGTATTTTTTATCATGGTGTAACACCAATGTTACTAGCAGCTGCCACGGAAGTATAAGAACAACAACACCAGCACATGTTCTTTGATCTGCTTTTCTGAAGGAAAACAACTTAAAAGTGGTCAATGATCTCACTTTAATCAAACATACTTACATCATTCACTTAGTTCAGGGGGAAAAGTCAGCACCCTGAATTTCAGAGAAAATATAAACAGAAATTACAAGCAGAAATTGTATAAACAGAGTAAATAACACAAATCAACGGATAGGGCTTCGTCCTTTCCGTATATAGCAATACATACATAGTTTAGTTACCAGAGAGACAAGCACCAACATCTGGGTTTTCAAAGGGGGCTCCTTAACTGCTACCCAGAGTCTCATCTGGACATATCACATGAACACTCTTCCAATGAGTAAGCCCCAAAAGCAAAATGCTAACCTCAGAGTATATCACACACAATTCTTCAGGGTCAGCCCACAGAGGGTGTCACAACCATGTGACTCAAACTCATGTGACTTAGGCTTTCTTGTGACTTAAGCAGGTCATCAAAGAGACTTGATTCAATCAGACTCTTGATTCAAACAAGGGTAAGTCTCAATAAAAGGCACTTGACTGCCGTAGTGCTGAGAAGCACTCCAAAAGAAAAACAGCAAAAGGTTCCACTTTGCGTGCCATTACACATGGGTCCTTTGGAATTGGCTTGGATCATTGTTTTGATCGAAGTAGATAAGTCTTTCCCTTATAGTATTGGTGTTACCGTATACAAGTTCTCCTGGTTAATTTCACTTCACTTTGCATCAATTTATATAAGTTTTCCTAGGTTTTTTTTTTTCTGAAACCATTCTGCTCATCATTTCTTATAGCACAATAGTATTCCATCACAATCACATGTCACAACTTGATCAGCCATTCCCCAATTAATGGGCATCCCCTCAATTTCCAATTCTGCCAACACAAAAAAAAGCTGCTACAAATATTTTTGTACCACTAGGTCCTTTTCCCCTTTCTTTGATCTTTTGGGATCCAGCCCTAGTAGTGATATTGCTGGGTCAAAGGGTATGCACAGTTTTGTAGCCCTTTGGGTATAGTTTCAAATTGTTCTCTCAGTTCACAACTCTAGCATTAATGTACCTATTTTCCCACATCCTATCCAGCATTTATCATTTTTCTTTTATGTCATGTTAGCCAATCTAATAGGTGGGAGGTGGTGCATCAGAATTGTTTTAATTTACATTTCTCTAGTTAATAGTGTTTAGAGCATTATTTTATGTGACCATTGATAGCTTTGATTTCTTCTTCTGAAAACTGCC
>JAQQSZ010013014.1:0-11865 GCA_028646595.1 Phalanger gymnotis | reverse complement strand
AGATTTGTGATAATACTGTTTACATCTAAAGTCCTTCAGATTTGAGCTATAGTTGGGAGAGAATTGGGGGGATCAGGATAGCAAGCGGTCAATTGTGGGAATCGGGTGAACCACAGTGACTCCATCTTGTGACTCAATTCTGGAGTTAGCTCAGTTCCATTTCTATTCAAATATGGGTCTAGTCCAATCTAACTTGATTTACTTGTGGGAGGTGGGAGAAAATCTGATTGCATTATTTGAACCTAGCCCTGTGTAGCTGGGAAAATGGACTACCTCTCCCTGCTGTTACGGAACCCTTAACCAAGGACCTAGGTTATGCTCACCAGAAACACAGATCCAAAGACTGCTTTCTCACAAGTATACATCTCAAGAAATCCATGTCTTATCTGCAATTGGTTATTGTTTCCACATTCCCTTAATTGTTTAGATACTTGGGGAGTGGGTTGCCTCCTCTTCTGAATTCAGGGAATCATACCTGTTCACTTTTCCCCTTCCCAACTTGGAAAGTCCCTAACCTTTCCTCCAATTAGAAATCAGATTGTTCTTGGTTTTTAAATCATTTCAGTCTGACTCTTCATGACCCCATTTGGGGTTTTCTTGGCAAAGATACTAGAGTGGTTTCCCATTTCCTTCTCCAGTTTATTTTACAGATGAGGAAACTGAGGTAAACAGAGCTAAGTCACAGCTAGTAAGTGTCTGAGGCTGGATTTGAACTCACAAAGATGATTCCTAACTCCAAGCCTGGCTCTAAGCCGGTACTCTATCCAGATTACCTAATATTGTTTCTTTTTAGTTAATTGGTCTGATTTGATTAATTGCTTTTAATGTATAAAAGTCTATCTCTCCCTGTATTTGGGGTCCAGCTCTAAGCTGAGGAAGGGTCTGGTCCAGCTTTTTAGGCAATTGGTATGCATTACTTTAATAATTTGATATGCTTGGAAGACTGAACCTTCGTGTCCTTGGTCATATCATCTTTCACCCACTACAGCTGCTAGGTATACATATGTACATACATACATACCGATATACATATATGTGTATATATATATATGTATATATATATATAGCTTAAAAAAGAGGGAGAAGGAAAGAGAGTAGGGTGTACAAAACAGTTAACCTACTATTATATACATTAAGATGTTTAAATCAAGACATGGTAAAGAAGATCCTTACATATCAATCAATACCCATTTATTAAAGGCCTACTATGTGTCAGGCCTTGTGGGGCAAAGAAATGCAAAAAAACAAACCAATTCCTACTCTCAAGGACCTTAACATATAAGTGTAATAATCTTAATTTAAGAGTCAAGTGGAATGTTCAGCAAAGCAGTTTTTGCTGGAAGTTTGGAAGTGACAGTTAAGAAATATCTAACTATAAAGTACTTCCCCTTACAGAGTAAGAAAGAAGATATATGTTCTATCTGTGATCTACGAGAAATTTGTGGAGAGCAGAAAGGGAGAATAAGGCATTAAACTTTTTCTTAGAAAGAACTGTCATAAGTGATCATGTTATAAAGAAACTAAAAAAAAAGACTCATGCAGTTTATTTCCTGAGACTGAATATAATTCTTTTCTAGAAGAGAAATATGAAGATTCTTAAAGAAACTTTAATCAGCATCTACGTGTACTGAATGGTATAAGACTGTTTCTAACAAATGAAGAGGAATCTATATTTTTAGAAGGTCTGCAGTGACCATGCCCATAAACTTTCATATAACCAAAATATTAATAACAGTTCAATGTCTCTGCCTTATTATTGCTTTTATTTGTATGTATGTAACTTAACTATTAGGAATGGAGATTTCCCTAATTTATTCAATAATGAATATTTAGTGACAGGAGTTGAGACTTGAGTTAATGAAGAGAAATGATTAGCGATTTTATTAACGTGCTAATTTCATTAATCAATCAACAAGCATTTATCAAACACCTAATTATCCAAACATAATCCCTGGATCACTACAGAATTCAGGGTAAATAAGAAAATGAGTCAAATGGAAGTCTAGACATGACACGCAAGTGGGATAAAATAAATCACATTACACTTTGCTAAACATAGTAACTGTGGGGATATATTAGAGAGATAAATAATATGAATAAAAATAATTCTTTAAAAAAAACTTCCATCAGATTTTCATGGAAGCTTTAAAAATGTTTTATATAGGTCACAATAGGTCATTTCATACGTCCAACTTATTTATTTGCCAAATATTCTTAATAACACCTACCAGAATCGATTTTTAATAGGCATTTCCTATAACCAAAGCCATCCTCAGGACCCATGAAATCAGAATATCTGACTTACCAGCAACTGGGAAAGTGGTCACAAAGGGAGAAGTTGAAAAGTTGGCACTAAAATCTGGGCATATTGTATATATACCAGCCCAACAATCATCAATCCTAGTGACTTAGGAGTAGGACCGTTCTTCTATCATCTACAAAACCATCTGGGGAAGAAGCCCTTAATAGTCACTGAAACCTGATTCCAGCTTACAATATTTTGGAGGTAGATAAAACGTATAAAACTAAAGATAGAGAAGATGGCCTTTTTCGGTCCGGGGAAGGAGTGGACACTAATACTGAAGAGAGATCAGGAAAAGCTTCATATAGGGGATGGGATCTGAGCTGAGTCCTGAAGGAAATGAGGGTTTCTAAAAACCAATCTGACAAGGGAAGGCATTGCAGACATGCAAGACAAGGGCATAGAGTCAGCAGATGGGGTTTGGTGTGAGGAACAGTAAGAAGGCTATGCTGACTGAACCAAAGTGTGTATGAAGAGGAATAACGTGTAACAATGATGAAACAGTAGGTGGAGGCCAGGTTGCGAAGCACTCTAAAATGCCAAACCAAAACATTAATATTTGATCCTACAGATACCAGGGAACTGATGGAGTTTATTGAGTAGGCGAATAATACGTTGAGACTTGAAATTCAGGAAAATTATGTTGGTGGCTGAGAGGAAAATGGATTAGAATGGGAAAGAGATGAGGTAGGGAAACCAATTAAGAGACTAACAGTATAGCAGAAATAAGAGGTGAACGTACATGGAAAAGAAAAGACTTGGCAACTGAACACTGAATGTATGGGGTGAGGGAAGAATGAGGAGTCCAAGACAATACGGAGGATGGGAACTTCAGTGACAACTAAAATGATTTAAACAAAAACATCAGAAAAAACTATTTTTCTCTTCCAGAAGTCATGAGGCTTCAACATGGATAAGATGACCATAAATGATGGTAGTATGTCCCCTTCACCTGTGTACTACTGCATTTAACCCTACCAGGACTGAGAAGGGGCACACAGAAACTCATCCCAGCTCTTTACTCATTTACATTCCTCACATCATACTTAGATATTTGTGTCCAATGTTCCTCATACTTAGACATTTGTGTCCAATGTTCCTCATTACAACGCTCTTTCAAATTCCCCCTAAGTTTCTGCAAAGGACACTTCAAAATTGGTGATAGTGACACAGTGATTTAATTCAAATATTAAAGACTGACTTCAAGGCACATCGTACTTGGCTCTGGTCACACTAAGACATTGATTGGTTCTTGCCTTCCAGGAACTTACATACTAAGAGAAGGAATACTATAATTTGAGCAGGTTACTTTTTCATTAAATGTTAGTTTTTTCATCAAATGTAGTGTTCAGTGCAACTTAGCTATAAATAAAAATATGTGGTTGTATTTTTTTTACAGCTCTTTTACTTTATCTGAAGGAATATACTGTTTCCCTATCCTCTTTTTAAAGGGGAAGAACCATGAAAGTCATTAGCAAAAGGGAAAAGTAAATAACTCTTGCTGGGGGCATGGGGGGGTGGTGGAAGGGGGATGGAGTATCTCCCTATCAATAAAATTACAAGATAAAAAATCAAAACAATCTGAGAATGAAGCTACAAAGGCTAATACTTTCATTTGCTTATGTTTCTTTGGTTTTTCTGGTGGATCAAACCAACACCCCTCTTTACTGATAAATAAAAAATGGTTAAAATTTTTTAAATTCTTGCTTTAAGTATGCATGATGGCTGCTGAAATGAAAAAAAAAAACCCCTCAATCCAGAAGCTTCTTGTCTTAAATAAAAAACAATTTAAGTATATGTTGGTTTTGATGGTGGTTGTTAACCTCCCTTACATAGGAAAAACATCCCTTTAAATATCCATGATTAACATACTAAATTGGATGTGATTTCCTTCCCAACAGCTTTACAAGTATCTGTTTCAGTTAAGAAACATCATAGATAAAATTTTTTAAAAAATCAGATTCCTTATATAACTATAAATAGGAATAGAGTCAAAATTGCTTTAAAATGTAGAATGTACATCTTTTAAAAATAATGCCTATGTCTGTGATAGATATGGAGAATGTATATTAAGATTATGATAAAGCAGTACTTTGCTCATAGTGGGCACTCAGTAAATTACAGCATATTAGAAATAGAAAAAGGCCATTAAAGATCATCTATGTACAACAAACTCATTATTTTAAATTTGAATTTATTAAATTCTGCCTTCCTGAACAATGACTTAAGTAATATTCATTTAAATAATGCAGTGGACAGAATTAGACAGCGGGGATCAAATCCTGAGTCTGTTACTGTGGGACCTGGAGCAAATCTTTAAACCTACAAAGCCCTCAGTTCACATCTGCAAAATAAGGAGGTCGAGCAAAATGATCTTGGATGTCTCTTTTACCTCTGGGAGAGCTCATAAAAAATTTTTTTAACTATATCTGATTATAATTCAATCAGCTTATTAAGAGATGTTCAAATAATTTCAACAACATTTATTGGGCACCTACCATATACATATATATGTATGAGTATGTATTCATATATACCTATATTATATATATACACATATGTATATACATATATATATATACTAATATATATCTCACATGTGATTTTTTTTAATCTTCCAGAGAGGTGATAATAGTTGAGACAAAATTTTCTATTTCCCTATACCTGTAATCCCTCATTCTGCTCCTCGCAAAGCCAGAGAAAAACCTTTTCTTACAGCAATATTAAACTGAAAAATAATTCCCACTGGTTGCCTTTTTAAGAATGATTCTCAAACGGTGGTGCAACAGTCAAAATTACTTCCCATTACCATTCTCACATGCCTTAAATTAGGACATTCAGCAACTACATATCACATTTATAAGAAACCAGAAATTTAGTGATTAGGTCAACTAAGTTTCACTTTATTCCTCAAAATTAGAAAGGATGTGACAGATATGGAAAACAATAGCTGTCTTTGGCCTCTAAGTCCTAGAGGTTAAATTATTGTCAAATAAACTTCCTTAAACAATTTTATTCCAATTTTCTCATTGATAATTATCCTTTATTTCTTTCAAGTTCTGTTTAGAATATTATTATTCTATTTATATTAATAAACTAATATCATAAAATGTGTTGGTAGTATTAATTACCTAAACAAGGTTCAATTATTGTTAATGAATTGATAAAAATTTATCTTCCACTAAATAACACTCTTAATCTAAACAGTTTATATAACCAACCTAACTATAAATAGGATCTAAAGGCATAATATAAATTCATCTCCAGGTAAGTCGCATTTATGAAGTGTTTACTATCGTGTTGAATGCTGGAGATACAAAGAGTCAAGAACATGGCCCCTGACCCAAGAAGCTCACATCCAAGTGGAGGAGACAACATTAAAACAGCTATATAATACAAAATGCACAGTGTGAATGAAGGGCAGAGAAGATGCTAGCAGTCATGGTGGGAGGATGCGGTGTCAGTGTAGATCTGATTTCAGGACAAACAATCTAACGATGAAAGCTGTCCATAAATGAAGGGGCTGCCTCGGGAGGTAGTGGGCTCCTCCTCATTTACAATGATCAAAAGAGAGACTGCATAATCACTCGCTGCTTTTGTGGAGACAGCATCCTTTTTCTGTTCGATGTCCCACTAACTGATGACTACTGAGGTTCTTTTCCTCATGGGATTGTAGACCTAGAGCTGGGGAAGAGAACTCAAAACTCATGGAAGTCCAATCCTCTCATTTTTACAGATCAGTAAACTAAGAAGGTCTGAAGAGGTCAAGTCACTTATCTGGCCAAGGTCACACAGAAGCGAACTCTGGAGCTTTGAAATTCTGCACGACTTGGTGACCAGAGTGACTCATTCTTCTCTCAGTCTCCTTGTCTCTGAGACTCTCAATTCCAGAGGAACAGTGAATCTGCATGAGCGAGTGGAGACTCCACTCTGGGAATTCCCTACGTGAAAGGAATCATGGAGCCTTTCCAAAAAAGAGGGAGAATGGACATTGTAATGAAGGAGCAAAACTTGACTTGATAATATCTACTTGGAGAACTTAGTACTAGGTCGGAGGAACAACTCTAGGGCTCATATAGTCTAACAGTCACTACTATTATCATTCTTTTATTAAAATGATGGACTATTCATTTCTGTGTTCCAGACTGGCTATGACTAAAATATAGTTATTTAGTACAACAGTCGTCTTAGAGATACTGAATACCTAGACAACTACACGCTTGAAGAAATGTTTCCATTCTTTGTACAGGTGCTTCCTGCATTTCACTTTGTGCCCTCTACTGCCACTGATTTCCCTCCCACCCCTGTCCACATACCCCTGGCCCAAATCCATTGATTACAATTTTGGCGAAGAATCAAACTTTTAAAAATGCCTATATGAGATAGATATGAATGACATATATTAAGACTATGATAAAACAGTATTTTGCTCATAGTAGGCCCTATATGGCATGTGATTTAGGACAAAGAATGAAGGTTTCCTGCCCTTGATGTTCTTGGTTTCCCGCCCTTGATGTTCTTGGTTTCCCATTAAGCACAAGACTTTTTCACCAGCTCTATATTCTAGACCCTTCTCTTAACAGGAAGGTCTGCAATGACTCCAGTTATGTTCTTAGTTGTTAAAAATCTTCAAAGGGGAGGGGGGAGGATTAGGGAAACACTTTCTAGACCTAAATGGGAGAGAGTTTCTTAACCATTTTTTATGCCATGGCCCATCTGGCACTCTGGTGAAACCTATGAACTCTTTTTTTTCAGAATGATGGTTTTAAAACCACAAAATAAATAGAATTACAAAGAAAACCAAAAGTTAGCAAAAGTGAAGATATATCTTTTTTCCCACCTGAGCTCATGGACCCCCTAAAATTGGCGACCCCGGGTTAAGAACCTCCATCTCCCCTTCATGATAGGGTCTTTCTCTGATCTTGCCAACTCTAAGCTTTGGAGGCAGACTAGTTTTAAAGGTCTTCCTTTTTAGAAATAAGAGATCTTCTTTAGCCCACCTACTGCGAGTGACCTTCATTTACTACTGCTCTATTAACATGATTTTCTTTCACTTTCTTATTCGAGAGGAGATGATATATCACATTAGGGATACTAGAATGGGAGTCAAGCAACTGGTTATACTCCGCTATTACTAACTAGCCTGGTAGCGTTCAGCAACTTGGCAAGGACATTTAGGACTCAACTTTCTCCTCTTAAAGTGAGGGGGTGAGTCTAAAGGCCATCTGTTAAGATACTTTCCAGCTTTAAAATTTTGTGTTTCTATATGTTATTGATAACTAAAAATGTGTTCTGGGTCAATGATGTAGATTATTTAACCTAACAAAGGTAAAGGGAAGATGATGTTACTTTTTGGCACACTGCTATTTCTGCATTCATAGGAATTTGGTAAAATATAAGGAAAACGTAGTAGAAGGAGCAATGATTTTCCTAGCAGAACATACTAGTGACTTAAAAAGCTGCTGAATTCAGAAATCTCGATAGAAAAAAAAAATAACCCTTTGTTATTAGCAGGTACAAATGATTCTATGCCCAGAACTGAATTTTCAGAAACTTCAAGAGCAGGGCAGCCTGCCCAGTTCTGCCCTATTTAAAAATGGTACAATCATACAACAAGCATAAGGCTGTCTAATCCAATTAGAATTGCTTTTATTTTTGGGGGGGGGAGTTGCAATCTAGATTTCTGTTGTTGGTGTTGCTGTTGTTAGCAGTATGCTCCCAATAATGCTAAGTGGTAAGAAGATTGACATATCTTCAGGAACTAACATGACTTGTACTTCTTTGTTCTGAAAGAAGCTCAATGCTTAGTAATAAGAAGAACCCTAGACAAGCGAAATCACAAATAAGGTGGGTTGTTCTGCAAATGGCTAATTAATTAGCTGTGGGATTTTGAGCAAGTCACAAAGTTTCTGGGACTCAATAGTCATGGGATCTGGAGGGAGAAGTAGACCTTAGTTAATAGTATATCAACCCTCCGTTTTACAGAACTGAGATCAACGAACTATCCTAGCACACGCCTCGTTGTCGTCAGTTGGATTTCACTCAACACCACAAAGCAAACTCATTCAGGCAGAAATTTGGGCTTGGCAGAACTTTTCTGAAACAGCAGAAATATACTCAATTCTCTCTAAGTAGCTTTATTATGGACACAAGGGAATAGGCTAAAAATACACATAAACAACTAATATTTTTCATGACAAGACTTTTTTATTTAAAGTTCAGAATTTCTTGCTAATATTCTATCTCCAATTTCCTCCGCGTAAAGACAAGCATATCATAAACCATGGACGATCGGATGACTTGATATAATAATGAGGCGTTTTCTTGGACGTTAAAACCATTCAGTGTTGCAGCCTGGAGAATGGTCTGAGGAGTGAATGCTGTTCCTACCTCTCCTAATTCTACCGTCTTAATGGGGTATGAGGGCACAACTAATAATGTTGAAGAAAAGCGCCTAAAGGATTTTTTTTCCCACAAGTCTCTGCATATGTAGCAA
Source organism: Phalanger gymnotis (assembly GCA_028646595.1). Lineage (NCBI taxonomy): Eukaryota > Metazoa > Chordata > Mammalia > Diprotodontia > Phalangeridae > Phalanger > Phalanger gymnotis. The sequence continues at coordinate 3,067 of JAQQSZ010013014.1, read as the reverse complement.
CGAACATGCTTAAAGAAAACATCGTCTTGGACCATCCCATCTTTCTACACTGTTTCTCTTAAAAACACACTCAACAAACATGTATTAATCACGCATTAGGCGAATACAAAGGCAAAAACGGAGAGCGGCCTGCCCCCCAAAGCAAACATTCTGCCAGAATGTGAGGATCAAACCCCTTCGGCCCTGGCAGCAAAGTGGTGCAGGGGAGAGAGCTGGGCCTGGAGTTGGGAACACACGAGATCCAGATTCGAGCTGACTTGTCTCCGATGCTGGCTTAGCTGTGTGGCCCTGGGTAAGTCACTTACCTCTGTCTGCCAGCTTCCTGAAATGTAACATGGGAATAATAAGAGCACATACCTCACAGACTTGTGAGGATCAATGAGTTAATACCTGTAAAGGAGATAGTACAGTGCCTAGTAAACAGTAGGCACTTAATAAATGCTACCACACCCGGCATTCAAATACCTTCCACAATCAGGCAACAACTACACATTTCACAGTAATCGTCTACACTCAACTGTTAAATTCAAGCTAAACTGGACCACTCTCACATACCCAACCATACACACCCAATGTCCCTGACTCTGCCCATTCTTCCCTGTCACTGGAATCTTTTCTCTGCTAAATTCCTAAGCATCCTTTAAAACTCATCTCAAAGGCAACTTCGTTGGTGAAGTTTACGGATTCTCCGCTCCCCTTCACACAAACTTGGGTTCTTAACCTGTTTTGGGTCACCGATCTTTTCCAGAATGGTGTCAAATGCAGAAATTAAAATACACAGAATTACAAAAGAACCCAATTATATGATACAAATTTATGAGAAAAAAAAATTTTTAATTCAACAACCTGAGGCTAGGAACCCCTCATCATATTTTGTTTAGAAATTTGTTTAGAAATTCACTTAGATGCACTTATCAAAGAATACCATGTAAGAGTCACCGTGTATGTTTCTTTCTCTGCTACCCGACTGTACTCCTTTTGATGAGAAAGTGCCACAACTTATCTCAGTCTTTCTATGCTTCGGTGTTACCTTACAGTGTTACAGATAAGGCACAGAATACACCACAGTAAATAACCACACTAATCCAGTGTCTAATAAATCCAAAGATGGTTTTCCTGAAGCACAGGTGTGACCATCCTGCCCACCCCCAAATCCACTGGTCCCTATGACCTCCAGGATCACGTACAAAGTCTTTTACAACCTGGCCCCTTCCTACTTTTCAAGCTTCTTAGACTTCACCCTAAAATTTATCCCTATTGGGATGTTCTTGTTCTTCACACAGAAAGCAGAGCTTTGCACCGGCTGTCCTCCGGGCCTGGACCACTTGCCCCTCACATCTCCAGGTTCCTTTTCCGGCTTCTTTCAAGAGAGCTCCAATCTTACCATCTGCGGCAGGTCTGTCCTGACTCCCCAGCTGCTAGCACCTTCTCTTCTGAGACCACTATGCCTCTCCTCCAAGTACAGCTTCTACCTACAGGTTTCTGGGTACATTGTCTTCTCCATGAGTAGGTGAGCTCGTGGAAGACAGGAATTGGTTTTACCCTTTTTCTTTGTATCTCTAGTCCTTAAAAACAGCCCCTGGCACACATAGTAAGAATTTAACAAACGTCTGATTTGTTTTACTGACCAACCCAGTTATCTGGCACCGCGCTTTTGCAAATACCCAGGCACATAATAAAAGGTATATATCCTAACTGATTTTTAAAATAACTACCATGTTAAAATATGAAAATCTTACATTTTTCAAAATGTGGGGGTGATGAATATTTTGTATACCTTGCTTTAGGCCAAGTATTAGTTCCCTCCATCAATCCAGCTTAAAGGTACAGTTCAGCTACCACCTCCTCTATCACCCCCAGAAGCCTGTTTTCAATTTGTCACCCTCCACACCTAATAGTAAGTTCTATTATTTGTGCCCATCTTATTTTCTCTCTCTCCACTTATGCCCTACCTCGATGCCTCATCATGGAAGTGACCCTGAAAAGGGGCTTTCCAAAGGGGCATTCTATTTCAGCCTGATTCAGAGAATCATAGATATGGAACCAGAAGGGGACTTAAAAGACTTCCTGACTTTACAAGTCAGGAAACTGAGGCCTAGAGCAGAGGAAAGGGTTACAGACTCCTGGGTGGCAAAGCCAGCACGTGAATCCAAGTCCTTCTACTCCAAGACCATTAGTCCAGCCACTAGACCACTGAGACGCTTCCACAGAAGTTTGTCTGCCGAGTGCTAACTTTTTCAGCCAAAACAACTCACGAACACTGTCTAATATAAGTGTAGAGATATTATGCAGTATATCTAAGTTCAAAGAGTACCCACACCAATGTATCACCTCTATTGGGGTAGTAAAGGCAGGGACCGTGTCATTTTTCATTTTGTAATGAGTCGGTCAAATTCTAAAAGCATATGCTTTACAGCCCAGGGAATTTACAACCTAGCTCGGAAGGCATGCACAGGCATGGTTGGGGAACAGTAAACAGTCCAACTTGATGGCAAGAGATGTTAGTGTACAAAGTCTAGACTGGCTGCAGAGTCCTTTGAATTTCAGGCTGAAAATTCTGAACTTGATCCTGCAGGCTGTGAGAAATCATCGAAGATTTCTGAGCAAGGAGATAAAATGAAGGAAATGATTTGAGAAGATAAACACAACAGCAATGGATGGGTCGAAGAGACTAGAAGCACGGAGATCAGTTAGGAAGTTATTATGATAGTAGTCCAAGCACAAGGTAAAATCCTAGACCGCTTAGACAGAACTAGTCGAGGGAAAAAAATCCAACCAGGAGAAGGAAGAATCCACAGGACTTAGTGCCTGACTGGAAACAGAGATAGAGTCAATGAGAACTCTATTTTCCAGTTCATGTACCAGAAGAGAGGTGAGAGGTGTTGGGGCAGAGGAAGCCGGCTGTAAACAACCTGACTCTGGATGACACCTGGACATTCAAGCGTAAATTCATTATGAGGGAAAGTTTCAACCATTTGCTCTATGGCTTCTAGTTGCTAGGAATACTGAGGTAAGTTCCCAAGAAGAGAAATTGGCTGCTATAGTGTCTTAACCCAAAATAAAAGAC
>JAQQSZ010013013.1:0-11865 GCA_028646595.1 Phalanger gymnotis | reverse complement strand
GAGGGCAGACTGGGGAACAGGGCAACCAGAGTGTACGCCATCTTGGAATGGGGGGGAGGGTAGAAATGGGGAGAAAATTTGTAATTCAAATGCCTGTGAAAATCAATGCTGAAAACTAAATATATTAAATAATAAAAAAATTTAAAAAAACACCATAGACTATGAATATTTAAGGCCAGAGGTACATATATAAATCCAACCCAGTATTCTTTCATCAAAGAGACCAGACTGACCAGTCTCTGGCCCCTCCTATTTTCTTGGTAGGAATCAGTCTCCTTTAGAGAAGGGTGGATATCTATTTGTGACTCTCTTAGGGACCTATCTGGACAGAACATTGTGGACACACATAAGGTACAGGACCAATATCTGCCACCACCATCACCTCTTACAACTATGAAGTGCTATACAAATTTCTCTTGGTAGTATGATTTCTTGATTCAGCTTTCCATCATATTTAGAACACAAAACTATGATCATGAGATAAACATTAATTAGTGCCTACTATGTGAGAAACATCATGGAGTAGCAGATAAAACTTACCTTGGCTTCCAGCACCAAGATGGTAGAATGAGGAAAGAAGACTCTGAAGTTCTCCCAAATTTCCCTCCAAGCAACCAGAGAGTCACCTCAGAATTGGTCTAGGAGAAGGGAAGTGGCTTAACAGCAAGGCAGGAAAGGTCTTTCTTACTGGGGTGGGCAGGGAGCAAGGTCCAAGAGTGGCAGCAGCAGTAGCTAGCCTCATAGCAGGAGGCCCTGCAGCAGGTCTATGAGTATGGGGCAATCCACCAGTGAGGTTCTACCCTTCTGCAAATCAGCAGCATCCTAGACAAATGAGCAGTCTGTGCAGCATAGCAAAGCCCTACCTCAGAGACCCCATCCCCAGCACGAGCTACCAGCAAGACCTTGACTTCATTGCTGACTAGTAGTGAAGTCCCTCCCTGGGGCTGTCCAACAGTGAGACCACACCCCCGGCATCTATCAGCAGAGACCCTGTTTCCATAGAAACCTAGCATCAGGGTCTCGCCATTCAGGCAGATCAGCAACAAAGTTACTCCTAATCTCTTGCTGGTGGAGAGACTCTGTTACTATAGCAACCAGCAGCAAGGCCCCACCCCTGGAGCAGGACAGCAGCTAAACCCCACACTCAGGGAAGGCCAACAGGGAGGCCCCACTGCCAGTACTAGTGAGAAGGGAAACCTTCCCTCCAGGGAAAGTACAGTGACAGCCAGCAGTAAGAGCCAAAGCCTCAGGACAAAAAGCTTGGGATGGTACAGAACCAGAGCCCAGCTCTCACATAAAAACCACCAAGTCACAAGAAAGGCAGAAAAAGTGAGCGAAGAACAAGAAAGAAAAAAGAGCCTGACTGTAGAAAGTTACTATGGTGAAAGGGAGGATCAAGGCATAAACTTAGAAGAGGTAATAGTGTTAAAATAGTTATATGTGAAGCCTCAAAGACAAATGTAATTTGGTCTCAGGTTCAAAAAAGAATTTCTGGAAGAATTTCAAAAGGATTTAAAAAGAAAAATTAGAGAAGCAGAAGAAAAATTTGGAAAAAGAAAGGAGAGAATTGCAAGAGAATCATGAAAAAAGAGGCAATAGTATAGGGAAAGAGAAACAAAAATTTAACTCCCTACAAAATAGAATTGGCCAAATTGAAAAGTACAAAAACTCGTTGAAGAAAATAATTCCTTAAAAATTAGAATTAAATAAGTAGAAACTAATGACTCAATGAGACACAAAGATAGGATAAAACAAAATCAAAAAAAGTAAAAAGAAAATAGAAAAGATGTGAAATTTCTCACTAGCTAAACAATTGATCGAGAAAATAGAACCAATAGAGAATTATTGGACTACCTGAAAGCCATGATAAAAAAGTATCAAATTACATTTTAAAAGTCTGGGCAACATCTTTCAAGAAATTATCAAAGAAAACTGCCTTGATATGTTAGAACCAGAGGGCAAAATAAAAATTCAAAGAATCCACCAATTACCACCTTAAAGAGGTCCCAAAATGAAAACTCCTAGGAACATCATAGCCAAATCCCAGAGCCCACAGATCAAAGATAAAATATTACAAGCAGCCAAAATAAAACAATTCAAATATTGCATAACTACACTCTGGATTACACAGTATTTGGCAGCTTCCACATTAAAGAGCTAGAGGGATTGGAATATGATATAACAGAAGGTAAAGGAGTTAGGATTACAACCAAGAATCACCTACCCAGCAAAATTGAATATAATCTTTCTGGGGAAAGATGGACATTTAACAAAATAGAGGACTTTCAAGCATTTCTAATCAAAAGACCATGGTGGAATAAAAAAAATTGACCTCCCAATACAAGACTCAAGGGAAAAATAAGGTTAAAAAAAAAAAGAAATAAGAAAGAGAAAACATAAGGAATTCAATAAGGTTAAACTGTTTATATTTATAAATGGCAAGATAATATTTGTAACTCAACAATTTTATTACTATAAGAACAATTAGAAGGAATGTATGTAGACAAAAGGGTGTGGATGAAAAATGACTATGATGGAAAGATATCCCGTTCCTGTCCCCTCACCCCCAAAAAATAAAGTCATAAGGAAGAAAACTGCACTACAATAAGTAAGGGGGAGATTGAATTGGGTAAATTATACCATATAAAAAGGCATGAAAGAGATATAGTAGTAGAGGGGAAGATGAGTGGTGGTGGCAGACAAAGCTTTAACCTTATCTTATCAAAGTTGGGTCAAAGAGGGAACAATATACACACTCAGTTGGACATAGAAATATATCTTACCCTATCAGGAAGTAAAAAGAGGGAGGCAAATAGAAAAGCAAATGGAGACTGATAAAAGGGATGGTATATTGGGGAAGACAGTGATCAGAAAGAAGTAAAACACTTATGAGGAGGGAAAGGGTGGGGATAAGAAGGAGAGGGGGATAAACAAGTGAAAATAGCATGGAACAAAATACATAGTCATCGTAACCATAAAAGTGAATCATCATAACCATAAAAGTGAATGGGATGAACTCACCATAAAATAGAAGCATATAACAGAATGGATTAAAAACTACAGTCCTACAATATGGAGTTTACAAGAAACACATTTGAAGCAGAGACACACAAGGTAAAGGTAAGGGGCTAGAGCAGAATCTATTATGCTTCAGTTGAAGCAAAGAAATAAGGGGTAGAAATCATGATTTCAGAGAAGGCAAAAGCAAAGATTGATCTAATTAAAAGAGACAAAAGAGGAAACTATATCTTGGTGGAAGATACTATAGACAACAAAGTCATATTCATACTAAACACATATGCACCAAATGGTATAGCACTAAATTTTTGAAGGAACATTTGGATGATTTACAAGAGGAAAGAGATAATAAAGGTATAGTAGTGGTGGAACTCAACTTTTCCATCAAAGAACTAGATAAATCTAATCAAAAAATGAACAAGTAAGAACTTAAGGAGTGAATAAAATTCTGGGAAAGTTAGATATCATAGGTCTCGAAGAAATTGAATGGGAATAGAAAGAAATATATGTTTTTCTCTGCAATACCTACACAAAATTTATTAAGACATAAAAAACATCACTATCAAATGCAGAAAAGCAGAAATAATGAATGCATTCTTTTCAGATCACAATGCAATAAAAATTACATTAAATAATCAACAATGTAAAAAGAAATTAAACATTAATTAGAAATTAAATAATCCAATCCTAAAATAACAAGTGGGTTGAAGAATAAATCGTAAAAAAAATGATAATTTCATTAAAGAAAATGAAAACAAGGAGATAACATATCAAAATTTATGGAATGTAGCCAAAGTGGTACTTAAAGGAAAATTTATATCTCTAATTGCTGATATCGATAAGATAAAGACAAAGTAGGTCAATTAATTGAGAATGCAACTAAAAATTGAAACTGAAAAATCTCCAATTAAAAACCAAATTGGTAATCCAAAAATCAAAGGAGAGATTAATAAAATAGAAAGGAAGAAAGCCATTGAACTAATAAACAAAACTAGAAGCTGGTCTTATGGGAACAAAAAATAATAAAATAGATAGGACACTGGTTTGTTTGATTAAAAGAAAGATGAAAACCAAATTATTAGTATCAAAAAAGAAACTCACCGTCAATGAAAAGGAAATGAAGACAATTGTTAGAAGTTGTTTTGCCCAATTATACACCAATAAATTTGATAATCCAAATGAAATGGATGAATACAAAAAACATATAAATTACCCAGATTAACAGAAGAATTAAAATACTTAAATTACCCAATCTTAAAGAAATTGAAGAAGCCATCAATAAACTTCCTAAGAAAAAATCCCCAAGACCAGATGGATTCACAAGTGAATTCCACCAAACATTTGAAGAAGAATTAATGCCAGTATTATATAAACTATTTGGAAAAATAGGCAAAGAAGGGGTCCTACCAAATTCCTTTTATAACACAAATATGATGCTGATGCCCAAACCAGGAAGAGCCAAAACAGAAAAAAGAAAATTATAGACTAACTTCCCTGATTAATATTGGAAAAATTTTAAATAAAATTCTAGCAGAGATTATAGCAATTTATCACAAAGATCATACACTAGGACCAGGTAGGATTTATACCAGGAATGCAGCGTTGGTTTGATATTAGGAAAACTGTTAGCATAATTGGCCATATCTATAAGAAAACCAACAGAAATCATATGATTACTTTAATAGATGCAGAAAAATTCTTTGACAGAATATAGCACCCATTCCTATTAATAACACTAGAAAACATAGGGATAAAGGTAACATTCCTTAAAATGATAAGTAGTATCTAGCTAACATCATCTTCAAACATAATCTGTAATGGGGATAAGCTAGAAGCCTTCCCAATGAGATCACGGGCAAAGAATATCCATTATCACCACTACTATTCAAAATTGTACTAGAGATATTAGCTATAGCAATAAGAGAAGAAAAATAAATTAAAGGAATTAAGATAGTCAATGGGGAAACAAAGTTATCAGTCTTTGCAGATGATATGATGTTATTCTTAGAGAATCCTAGAGAATCAAATAAAAAGCTACCTGAAGTTATTAACAATCTTCGCAAAGTTGTAATATATAAAATAAACTCACATAAATCTTTAGCATTTCTATATATTACCAACAAAGTGTTAGAAAGAGAAATTCCATTTAAAATAGCTGTAGACAATATTAAATACTTGGGTGTCTACCTGCCAAGACAAACCTAGGAACTATTTAAACACAACTATTAAAAAAATAAAAACTTTTACACAAATAAAGCCATATCTAAACAATTGGAAAAACTTTAATTGCTCATGGGTAACCTGAGACAACATATTAAGCATAACAATTTTACCTAAATTAATCTTTTTATTCAGTGCCACACCAATCAAACTATCAAAAATTATTTTATGGAACTGGAAAAATAATAACAACATTCATCTGGTGGGAAACAAAGCTCAAAGATATCAAGGGAATTAAAAAAAAAATGCGAAAGGAGGTAGCCTAGTTGTAGCAGATCTCAAATTACATTATAAAGAGTTGATATCAAAACAATATGGTACTAGCTAAGAAATAGATTAGGGAATCAGTGAATAGATTAGGTACAAATTACATCATAGTAAATGACCACAGTGATCTAGTATATGATAATCCCAAAGATCCAAGTTTTAGAACAAAAATTCATTATTTGACAAAGATTGTTGAGAAAACTAAGCAGTAGAGCAGAAAGATATAGGGCAATATCTCACACCACATACCAGGATAAGGTCAAAATGGGTACATAATTTATACATAAAGGGTGATAAAATAAGCACATTAAGAAACCATAGAATAGTTTATCTGTCAAATTTATGGATAAGGGAAGAAATTAGGACCAAAAAGATAGAGAGAGAGCAATACAAAAATGTAAAATAGATAATTGTGATTGTATAAAATTAAAAAGGTCTTACACAAACAAAACCAATGCAACCAAAATTAAATGGAAAGCAGAAAAGTAGGGGGGATTTGCAAAAAAGTATTTCTGATAAAGGCCTCATTTCTCAAAAACATAGATAACTGAGTCAAATTTATGAAAATGGAGGTCATTTCCCAATTGATAAGTCAAAGGAAATGAACAGTTTTCAGACAAAGAAATGAAAGCTATCTATAGTCACATGAAAAAATGCTCTAAATCACTATCGATCAGAGAAATTCTGAAGTGCCACCTCATGCCTATCAGAGTAGCTAATATAAAATAAAGGAAAATGTTGGATGTTGGAGGGGATAAGGGAAAACTGAGACACTAGTGCACTATTTGTTGAGTTGTGAACTGATTCTAACATTCTGGAGAGCACTTTGGAACTATGCCCAAAGAGTTATAAAACTATGCATACCCTTTAATCCAGTAATGCCACTGCTAGGTCTATATTTCAAAGGCTTAAAAAAGGAGATGGACATATTTGTACAAAAATATTTATAGCAACTCTTTTGGTGGTGGCTAAGAATTGGAAATCAAAGGGATGTACATCAATTAGGGAGTGACTAAATAAGCTCTGGTATACTATTATAATGAAATATTATTGTGCTTTAAGAAGCAATCAAGCAGGATAACTTCAGAAATCTCTGGAAAGACTTACATGAACTGTTGCATGGTGAAGTGAACAGAACCGAGAGAATGTTGTACACAGTAACAGCAATATTGTTTGATAAAGCACCGTGAATAACGTAACTATTGTCAGCAATACTATGATGTGAGACAATCCTAAAGGACAAATGATTTATCCAGTCCACCAGAGAAAGAACTGATATTGATTGAATAGTTGAATAATCAGATTGAAGCATACTGTTTTTCACTTTCATTTTTTCCTTTTATTCAAGTGTTTTTGTACAAAATGACTAATGGAAATGTTTTACATAATTACATGTGTATAACATATATCTGATTGCTTACCATCTCAGAGAGGGGGAAAGAGAAAGAAGGAGGGAAAAACAGAATTTGGACCTCAAAAGTTTAAATAAAAATGTTAATTTTTTTTCATGAACTTGCCTCTGAGCCATTAAGAATAGGTAGATAGGCCATTTGACTGCCCTGCCTTCTGAAGTAATTAAATACTCACTCAAGCTGGACTTTTGTGATTTTATCCTGATCTCATCCTCTCTCCAGTACCTCACTGATTGTCATGGTGACTTCAGAGATGGAGGAGAACATTATTTTATTTGAATTAGAATACTTTTTAACTATTTTTATCTCTTAGCAGTAAAATTGTAGAAAAAAAAAACTTGAATGTGGAGTGAGACGTTTTCCTCAGAGGCAGTAAAAACCTGGATTTAAGTCCTGCTGTGACATGTGCTTACCGTGTGACCCCTTCAGGTGTTGCCTAAACTCTCAGAATTCTAGGCAACACTTGGAGACTACCAGTTGCAGAAAAGTCTCTGACCTGCATTGGTAAAGAGTTTCCTCTTCCCAATATAAACAAAATTACAGGTCTAATATCTTTCTTATCTGTAAATTGTTCTATTACATTTTATGAATAACAAAATCTGATTGTACAATAACCTTCCAGTCTAGATGACTAGATTGGTCTAACTTAGATCTGCTCAGAATAGAATGGTAAGGCAATCTCTTTTAAAGATTACTGAAGTGATTGAGAGCACCTAAGATCTAAATGCTATGGGATCTGATATTTGTAGCAAGCAAGAAGTTCTATACATAGGAAATTCTTCTATTTAGATGGTTCAGAGACATATTCTATAATAGAGGCAAATATAAATGAATATAATATAAAATATAACATGACGAGTGGAAAAGAGAAGTGCCAACAAAGTGCAATTTGAGGTCTAAAAAAGCAGGATAATTTCCTATAGGAAGAATCAAAGAAAGCTTCATGAGGGAAGTAGCACTTGACTTTAGCTGTAAACTTACCTGACTTTTAAATCCTGAGGTAATGATTTAAAAAGGAACAGATAGGGACATTCCAATCATTCCATCAAGTTGACAAATTAAGGACTTCCTAGGTACTCAGGTAGGTTCTAGAGATACCAAGAAAAAAAAATTAAATCACTGTTCTCAAATAGCTTGTATTCTATTGGGGAAAGAGGAATGGCATAAGCAAAGGAATGAAGGCAGAAAACAAACATGGAAAGGACAGTGAGTATTCTAATTTGGCTAAATACATGGAAAAAGGAAGGAAGAATGCTAGATAAAGCTGGATCATCAAGAAATAAAATCAGGGTGCTGTTATAAATTTTATTATAATGCTTATATTTGGTTGAATCTGCTCATGCTGAACTTCTAAAAGAAGAATAATTTAAACATATACCAATCAGTAAGTAGTTTCATTTGAGTATGTGTTTTAAGACATCATTTTCAGGGGATCTCAATTCAGACTTTCATAAAAGTATTAAAATAAATTTACATCTCTCATATTTTTTTATATCAGCAACATCTGCATACATTGCAAATGTACGATTTATAAATGCAGCTATGACCAAACTGTCAAGGTATTATAGCATAGCTAATTTCATAGTACTAAGGCCATTAATTGTATAGCATTTATGTCCATGAACTCTCACTTTGCCTAGATGTAAATGAGAATTTGATAAATGAACCATTTTAAGGAGTTTATAATTAACTTGTACAAAAAGCTCTTGACTTTCTTTTCCTTTTTCACCTTCCTGAAATTCAAGAGATTATTCAAAGAATAAAATTTTCTTAAATGATTATTTTTTAAAATGTTTTTAGTGTGCTAGTCTTTGGTAGCAAAAATAGCGCTGCATGCTTATCATTGGTGAAACATAATTTGAGTATATCCATCCACATAGCCTTTCATTGCGCTCCCTTTGTGACTAATTGTACACACTTAACTAAACAGAGTTAGGCATTTGGTTTGTCAACATGGAAGAGATTAAAATTAATCAGCCTTCTTATTGACCAAATTGACCATATGTACATACAAAGAGGCACTGAAGGGGGCAATACTTTTGTTTTTTAGCAATAATAGCTTAAAATGCTGAATCAGTAAGGCAAGATTCCCAATATTGATGGTGACCATAAATATGTCTGTATAGTTCAGAACTGCAAAATATAAGATACTCTCTATAGAGAAGGCAGAAGTAAAACATTTATTTAGACACCAGAGGAACAAATCTCCAAATCAATAATTCCGATTTGACATAGCAACACCAACACCAAATTAAAACCAGTAAGTCGATTTCTATATAACAGTAGGGAAATAAAACACAATATTGCGGTAAGGAGCCAAGCCATCCTATAACCTTCCCCTCTGCTAGAGCCTTTCCATAAACATTCACTCGTGAATCCTATCTGCTTGCCTGTGTCCTCTCCTCCTGAAGTTCTGAGGGCTTGCAGTTCTGAAAGCCTTACAGTTCCCAGAGCCCTTGCAATTCTCTCTCTGTGTCTCTGCATCTCTCTCTTAACCCTCCTGGTTCTCTCTCTGTCTCTCTGTCTCTTCCAGTTCTCTGTCTCTTGCACCTCTCTTCTCTCTCATAGTTCTGCCTTTTTCACGGTTCTCTCTACTCTCAGTTCTCTCTACTCTCAGTTCTCAGTTCTCTCTTCTTCCTCTTCTTCTTCTCCTTCTCCTTACAGCTCTCTAGTCTGAGCTTAATGGCTAACCTTAGGGTATAATATACCCTATTTAGGCCAAAGGGATTTACACCTAACCAGCAAAAGTGTGTGAGCCTGGGGCTTAGCCCTACTTAGAAAAAAAAGTGTGGGCCTTCCTACAAACAAGTCTCCTTTAATCAACCTTCCCTTAACTAGCTTCAACTGAGGTCTAATAAGGGGATGAATGGGCAGGGAAGATCTTTAATCATGATTAGCACCACAAATGCTCAATTTTATTTTAAAATAATTTTGGGATAATCTTTATTTTAGTTGATGTTGTTGACTTAAGGAATAGGTGGCTAAATTTTAAAGTGATTAAAAAGAGATATTTGGAAGAATAGAAAAAAATGATGCTTTCTCAACAGATAGCAAATCATATTTTTATATCAGAGGCAACAGGACCTAGCGGATAGAGCTTGGCCTCAGGAAGAAAGGTTCAAAGTCTGTCTCAGACACTGAATAGCTAGTTACCCTGTCACTTAACATCTTTGTGCCAAAATTTCCTCATTCATAAAATAAGATGGTTGAATGTTTAAATTATGGTTGCTACATGTAAGGAATTGTCCTTTCCAGGTATATCTTTAAATACACATGGCATACTGGATAAAGCGTCAGGCCTGAAGTCAGAAAGACTCATCTTTCTGAGTTCAAATCTGGCCTCAGACATTTATTAGCTATGTGGCCCTGAGCAAGTCGCTTAACCGTGTTTGGCTCAGTTTTCTCATCAGTAAAAATTAGGAGGAAATGGCATATCACTCTAATATCTTTGACAAGAAAACCCTAAATGGGGTCATGAAGATTTGGACAAGACTGAAATGACTTAACAACAACAACACAGTAAATTAAGCTAACCAGAAGGCCAAAATTGGATCTTTTAGCTCTAAAATACTATTTCTAGGATTATAAATGCTGAAGGAGAGAAATTAGGTACAAATCTAGACAGCCTAAAAATCATTCTAGGTAATTTAGAGAATCAGATAGCGTTCTCCTGATTGAATGATATAATATACCAAATTTTTTTGCAAGCTATAAAACACTATAGGAGTGATAGGTATTATTTTATAAAGATGATGATGATGATGATGATGATGATGATGATGATGATGATGATGATATGGTGTTTGGTAAAATATCTTCAATATTAACTGAAGACATTAGCCACTGTTCTTGGCCATAAACTAAGCCTGAGGTCTCCAGTATGCAACTCTTTAAGACTTGATTTGGGATATTCTAAATGGGCTATTAGTACCCTGGAACTAGCCAGAATAAAATTAGAACCTGCAGTAATGGGACTAACCCAGACCTACTCAGTGATAAAGATGATGATGGTACCGGTAGTGGTGGAGGAAGATGAGTTCAGTAAGACCTGAGTTCAAGTCCTAACTCTGGCATAAATAATCTGTTTGACTATGGGCAACTCTCTTAACCTATAATTGTGTCAGGCAACTTTGCTAAACAAGCTTATAAATTTCAGTTCAGTTGCTAATCTGTATATATGGAGGAATTTCCACGCAAAATGTTCCCAATACAAACATTATTTCAGTTCAGGACTTCCTCCTCCCACCAAAAGAAGACATTATGCATTTACAATTAAGTTTAGTTTCATATTTTATCCAATACCACCTTTTGAACATTATGAAATATGAAACTATGCTTTTTTCTTATTTTCTTTCATTCCTGAAATGAATTTTAATTCCAATTTTTTATTTTAAATTTTTTTTAATAATTCATTAGAATACTGCCAAACATGAAAGAAGATGGTGGTTGTTCCTATTTTTTAAATAAGGAGTCTGAGAGTTGGGGGGAATAAGATGCAGAGAGGGTGGCAAATTGATTGTAGATGAAATTGTTACATACCCATGAAAAAACTAAGTCTGTTCCCTCTCCCACTTCTCTAATTAGGAAAGTTTAGATGGCTAGTAAGTGACAGAGCCTGGAAAAGAACTCATGTCTTCTGACTCCACATTTAGTGGACAGAACATTTATCGGAAGAGAATTTTAATTCTAGCCCTCCTTTTATTCCTTATTTCCTGTGTACAAAAAATAAAAATCTCTTGAACAGATAGCTCACTCACCCATCTCATTTTTACAAATAAACAGATTTTGGCATAGCTACTAAGTGTCTAAAGCAGGATTAGAATCCAGGATAGGAAATTCCACAGTTCCTATCCAATACTCTATCCACTACTCCATGTTGCCTCTGATATTTAAAATAAAATTAACTGTCTATTGAGAAATTAACATTCTTTCTATTTTTCTTTTTTTT
>JAQQSZ010013012.1:0-11865 GCA_028646595.1 Phalanger gymnotis | reverse complement strand
AGTGCTTGGACCCTAAAGCTTGGGACAAAGTACTCGCTACTCTACAAGCAGTCATATACTGATAAAAAGCTCAAGGGTCCAGTAGCTGGCTGGGAACATGAAGAGGCAGCGAAAACAAACTCAGACTCAAACTCTAGATTCCTTTTCTGGTGACAAAGAAGATCAACTCGTACAGCCAGAAGAAGTCAACAAGATCAAAGAGCCTACATCAAAAGCCTCCAAGAAAGATATGAATTGGGCTCAGGCCATGGAAGAGCTCAAAAAGCATTTGGAAAAGCAAGTAAGAGAAGTAGAGGAAAAATTGGGATGAGAAATGAGAGTGATGCAAAAAAAAAACATGAAAAACAAGTCAAGACTTGCTAAAGAAGACCCTCCCAAAAAACTGAAGAAAATAACACCTTAAAGAATAGACTAACCCAAAAGGCAAAAGAGGTCCAAAAAGCCAAGGAGGAGAAGAATGCCTTGAAAGGCAGAAATAGCCAAATGGAAAAGGAGGTCCAAAAGACCACTGAAGAAAATACCACTTTAAAAACTGGATTGGAGCAAGTGGAAGCTAGTGACTTCATGAGAAATCAAGATATTATAAAACTGAACCAAAGGAATGAAAAGATGGAAGACAATGTGAAATATCTCACTGGAAAAACTACTGACTTGTAAAATAGATTCAGGAGAGATAATTTAAAAATTATTGGACTACCTGAAAGCCATGATTAAAAAAAGAACCTAGATATCATCTTTTAAGAAATTGTCAAGGAGAACTGCCCTGATATTCTAGAACCAGAAGGTAAAATAGAAATTGAAAGAATCCACCTATCACCTCCTGAAAAAGATCCCAAAAAGGAAACTCCTAGGAATATTTTCACCAAATTCCAGAGTTTCCAGGTCAAGGAGAAAATGATGCAGGCAGCCAGAAAGAAACAATTTGAATATTGTGGAAATACAATCAGAATTACACAAGATCTAGCAGCTTCTACATTAGGGGATTAAAGGGCTTGGAACACGATGTTCCAGATGTCAAAGGAGCTAGGATTAAAACCAAGAATCACCTACCCAGCAAAACTGAGTATCATGCTCCAAGGAAAAATATGGATTTTCAGTAAAAATACAGGACTTTCAAGCTTTCTCAATGAAAAGACCAGAGCTGAATAGAAAATTTGACTTTCAAATACAAGAATCAAGAGAAGCATGAAAAGGTGAACAAGAAAGAGAAATCACAAGAGACTTACTAAGGTTGAACTGTTATGTTTACATTCCTACACGGAAAGATGATGTGTGTAATTCAGGAGACCTTTCTCAGTATTAGGGTAATTAAAGGGAATATAGACAGAGAGCACAGGATGAGTTGAATATGAAGGGATGATATGTAAAAAAATTAAATAAATTAAAGGTGTAAGAGAGGAATATATCGAGAGACGGAGAAAGAGAGAGATAGAAGGGGTAAATTATCTCACATAAAAGTGGCAAGAAAAAAGCAATTCTTTTGGAAGGGAAGAGGAGGCAGGTGAGGGGGAATGAATGAATCTTACTCTCATTGGATTCAACTTGAGGAGGAAATAACATACACACTCAATTGGGTATATTACTCCACAGGAAAGTAAGGGGAAAGAGATAAAAAAGGGGGAATGATAGAAGGGAGGGCAGATAGGGGGAGGAGGTAATCAAAAGCAAACACATTTGAAAAAGGACAGGGTCAAGGGAGAAAACTAAATAAAGGGAGACAGGATAGGATGGAAGGAAATATAGTTAGCCTTTCACAATATGAGCATTGTGGAAGTGTTTTGCATAATGATACACGGGTGATCTATATTGAATTGCTTGCCTTCTTAGGGAGGGTAGCTGGGAAGGGAAGAGGGGAGAGAATTTGGAACTGAAAGTTTTAAAAGCAGATGCTTAAAAAATTATTTTTTTACATGCAGCTGGGAAACAAGATATATAGGGAATGGGACTTAGAAATCTATCCTGCCCTACAAGAAAGGGGATGGGGGGGAACGGGGTAAAAGAGGGGAGGGCTGACTGGGGAATGAGGCAATCAGAATATATGCCATCTTGGAATGGGGGGGGAGGGTAGAAATGGGGAGAAAATTTGTAACTCAAAATCTTGTGTATCAATGTTGAAAACTAAAACATTAAATAAAATATGTACAGAGAAAAAATAAATATTTATTTAAAAAAGAGTAATAATAATGATGATGATGATAAGATGGCATCTACTTTGTGCCAGGCACTGTGCTAATCATTTTGCAATGATCTCATTTGATCCTCACAATGACCCTGCAAGGTGGGTGTTCTTATTGTCCCCATTTTACAGCTGATGAAGCTGAGGCAGACAGAGGCTAAGTGACTTGCCCAGGGTCACACAGTAAGTGCCTGAGGCTAAATTTGAAGTTAGATCTTTCTGACTCCAAGTCCTATAGCTAAATAAGGTCAGAGGTAAAATTTTAATTCAGGACTTAAGTACAAAATTCTCTCCACATGATTCTAAATTCATTGACTATAGCCTTGCATTTTATAGGTGAAGCAAATTAGGTCTGGACAGGACAAGAGCCTTAACTGAAGTCACAGAGGAGGTAGGGAGATGGATTATGATGGGAAGCCAGGACTGTTGAATCCAAAGCCAGAGCTCTTAACATTATCACTCTTGCTATAATTAGCATCATTACTATGATTGTTATTGTTAATAAATGTCCAATAATACAGGACAGGGCCATAGGATGTTCTCAGGGCTCCTACCTTCCAGTAACCATCAAACCACTCTACCCCACCCCCACTCCCAGCCTTGCTTATATGAACTGATGAATATGGAAGATGATCCAGCCCCTGGAATTGGTCTCACTGCATCACCCTCCATCACTCCCTCTGCTTGTCACCATGGAAACCATTGATGAGAGAACTCTGTACCAAGTGAAGCCTGAAGGAAGATTGTCTAATGCTTTGTTGGGGGAAGGGGAGGAGTGTTCCCCTCCCCTTCTCTCCCTCAGAGTAGCTGGCCTCCTCTGCAGGTGATTACTCACTGGTTACTGGATATTTTTCTTGGAGGTTGGTGAAAAAAGAGGCACAAGGAGAAAGAAGATAAAAGAGAATTCCGAACATCACCTATGGGCATACGTATTTATGTGTAAATGTATGTGGAGTCAAACCAAACTTCTTGAAATGACTTGGTGAGTGCTCCGTGATTCTACAGTCAGTCCCTGAGGGTGGAGTCTCTTTCCTTTGTGTGCCCTGCTGTGTTACTTATCGGTCTGTCCATCAATCAGTGAATTACCGATTCATGAAGCTCCTGCTCTGTACCAGAGACTGTGCTGGAGATAATGACAAAAGGGAGGTGACCCCTGACCTCAAGAAGCAGTTCAGGAGATCACATTTCCAACTTGGCCCCATTTGCCAATGATGATTATAGCTATTACTTATGTAACACTTTAAGGTTTGTACAGCATTTTGCAGTTATTGTCTCATTAAATCTTTCCAACAACCTTGAGAGGTATTATCATTATTATCCCCTTTTTGCAGATAAAGAAACTGAGGCCTTATGACAACAATGTTACTTGCAGCTGCTGTGGCTTTGTAAGCCCAACAGATCAACAACACCAGCACACAGGAGGGCTGCCAGCACAGGTTCTTTGATCTGCTTTTCTAAGGAAAGCAACTTTCAGGGGTTACCAGTCTCGCATTAATTAAACATATGCATTTCATTCATTTAGTTCAGGGGAAAAAGTCAGCACCTGAACTTCAGAGAAAACACAAACAGAAATTACAAGCAGAAATTATATAAACAGAGCAAATAAACAGAAATCAACAGACAGGTTTTTGTCTGACCATAGCAATACATACATAGTTACCAGAGAGAGAGAGAGAGTGGGAGAGAGAGAGGCACCAAAATCTGGGTTTTCAAAGCCAGGGGCTCTTTAAAGGCAACCCAGAGTCTCCACACCAACACTCTTCCAATGAGTGAGCCCCAAGCAAAATGCTAACCTCAGAGTACATATATACATATATACATATACATATATGTATACACACACATCTTCAGGGTCAGCGGGAGTCACAATCATGCAACTCAAACCCATGTGACCTAGGCCTTCTGGTGACTTAAGTAGGTCATCCAAGACTCCCAATTCAGTCAAAGACTCTTGATTGAAATAAAGGCAAGACTCAAAGGCACTTGATATCCTTGGTGCCAGGAAGCACTTCAAAACAAAAACAGCAAAAAAGTCCTACCCTGCTTGCCATTACAGGCCTACAGAAGGCAGGTTATTTATCCATGGTCATACAGCTAGTCAATGTCTGAGGCTAGATTTGAACTCAGTTCTTCTTGATTCCAGGCCCAGTACTCTGTGAACTGTGGCATCTCCTAGATGCCCCAAGAAGCTCATAAGCTAGATTGGGATATAAGATGTAGATAGAAAAACAAGGCTCTGTTAACAATGATCCCTTACATCATGTAGTGCTTTACATTTTTTTTTTTGGAGGGGAGGAAGGCAGGGTAATCGGGGTTAAGTGACTTGCCCAAGGTCACACAGCTAATAAGTGTGTCAAGTGCCCGAAGCTGGATTTGAACTCAGGTCCTCCTGATTCCATGGCCAGTGCTCTACCCAATGTACCACCTAGCTTCCCCCTTTATACTTTTTAAAAAGAGTTTCTCTCTCCATTTTCTTGAGGATTCCTCTCAAGAACCCTGGGAAGAAAGCAGAGAAGATATTGTGAATTCCATCTTGCAGGTAAGTGGCTTACTTTTTTCCAGGTTACACAGTAAGTCAATTGCAGAAGCATGGCTTGGGCCTAGGTATGATGCTTCTTAGCCCCAGGCTTTACCACTGCCACACAGCCGCCTGCTTCAGGGAGCAGCTTCCCCTTCCACACTAAGGTCCTCTGACATCTTGCTTAATTCCATTGGTCTCAGTTCCAATGAATTGACTTGTCAAGTCCTTCTTTGGTCAAACCTCATTTGTAGTACTCTGGTCAACTCTGGTGTTTCCACAATGTGGCTAGCAGCTTCTATGGGGGTGAAAGATTCACCCACAGCCAGCACCCAGAAAGCTGCCAGCACCCAGAAAGCACAGGTTCTTTTGATCTGCTTAACTAAGGAAAGCAAGATGAAAGGGTTGGCAAGCTTACTTTAATTCAGCACACAAATATCATTCACTAAGTTCAGGGGAAAAAGCCAGCACACTGAACTTCAGAACAAAATACAAACAAATTACAAACATTGACAGACAGACCCAATACAATTAATAGTTACCAACATCTAGGTTCAGCCTGGGAACTCAGAACAAGGGCTGGTCCAGAGTCACTCACGCCACTACTGCTGTGGCAAAGAACTCCAAGGAAGAGGAGGCCAAGCCCTGGTTTTATAGCTTTTTCAGTGTTGGGGGTGAGTCACACATGCAACTCACCCATGTGACCTAAAATCGCCCTCTGCTGTCCCAGACATGTAAACTAGGCCCTCCCTGGAGTTAGCCCCACCTTGGGTCCCACCTTAGTTGCTAATCCACACCCACATAGCATCTACACCTAATAGGGGTTTGGGCCTGGGGCTTAGTACCTAGTAAGGCTCAATGAAATACACTGAATTACTCAAACAAAACAAAGGTCATTTTGCTTACCGACACATCTGGGGACTGAGATTATGAAAGATATTGATAAGAGGGAGGTGACTAGGATGAGGAAGACCTTGGGTGTCAAAGTTTGCAAGATGATGACCCATAGACTTGTCAAGGACGAGACATTTCACCTATAGACTTGAAATTAGGTTATTAAGTTTTTGACAGGCATGTTGTGGGGATTGGACTTTCCTAGAATAAGGTCAAGAGTGTCTACCTATGATGGATTTTCTTCCCCTACACGGGAAATGTCAAAGGGTGAAATCCTAATTCCTCAGATGTTTCATTAGCATGAGGATGATGGGAGAATATCATGTCCTCTTGCCCTCCCCCCTACTCTTACCTTAAAGAATCTCTCAGTGGATTAAATAAACTGTATTATAGAGCAGTAATCATCAAAACTTCTTGTTACTGGTAAGAAATAGAGTGGTGGATCAGTGGAATAGGATAGGTATGCAAGATGCAGTAGTCAATGACTACAGCAATCTACTGTTTGATAAACCCAAAGAATCCAGCTTCTGGGATAAGAACTCACTATTTCACAAAAACTGCTGGAAAATAATATGGCAGAAACTGGGAATAGACCAATATCTTACATTGTATGCCAAAATAAAGTCAAAATGCATTCACAATTTAGTTCTAAAACCTGATACTATAAGGAATCTGGGAGAACAAGGAATAGTTTACCTGTCACATTTATGGAGAAGGGAAGACATTAAGGCAAAACAAGAGATAAAGAGTGTTATGAAATGCAAAATGGATAATTTTGATTATGCTCAATTGAAAAGGTTTTGTACAAACAAGGCCAATGAAACCAAGATTAGGAGGAAGCAGAAAATTGGAAAAGAATTTTTACAACTAGTGTCTCTGATAACGGTCTCATCTCTAAAATACATAGGGAACTGAGTCAAATTTATAAGAATACAACTCATAACCCAATTGAGAAATGGTAAAAGGATATGAACAGGCAGTTTTCAGAGGAAGAAATTAAAGATATCCATAGGCATATGAAAAAATTCTCTAAATTAATATCGATTAGAGAAATGCAAATCAAAACAACTCTTAGGTACCACATCTCTCCTGTCAGATTGGCTAACATGACAAAACAGGAAAATGATAAATGCTGGAGAGGATGGGAAAATTGGGACACCGTTACATTGTCGATGGAGTTGTGAACTGATCCAGCCATTCTGGAAAGCAATTTGGAGCTATGCCCAAAAGGCTATAAAAATGTGCATACCCTTTGGCCACTTCTAAGGCTGTATCCCAAAAAGATCATATAAGTGGGAAAAGGACCTGTATGGACAGAAATATTTATAGCACCTCTTTTTGTGGTAGCAAAGAATTGGAAATCAAGAGGACGCCCATGAATTGGGCTATGGCTGAATAAGTTGTGGTATATGAATGTAATGGAATACTATTGTGCTATGAAAAATGGGGAAGATAGGGGCTGCTAGGTGGCACAGTGAGTAGAATACTGGTCCTGAAGTCAGAAGGACCTGAGTTCAAATCCGGCCTCAGACGCTTGACACACTTACTAGCTGTGTGACCTTGGGCAAGTCACTTAACTCCAATTGCCCTGCCTTACCCCCTGCAAAAAAAAAAAAAGAAATGGGAAAGATATGGACTTCATAATAACCTGGAAAGACTTACATGATATGGTACTGAGTGAGCAGAGCAGAACCAGGAGAACATTATACGTGATTACAGACACACAATTTCTGCCATGGCTAACTTTGATAGACTTGGCTCTTCTCAGCAGTGCAAGGTTCTAAGACAGCTCCAAAAGACTCACGATGGAAAAAGCGACTCACCTCCAGAGAAAGAATTACGGAGTCTGAATGCAGATTGAGGCAAACTATTTCCTCCCTCTTTTTTTTCTTCGTTGGTTTGTTTCTTCTTTCTCATGGCTCATTCCATTCATTGGTTATAATTCTTCTTTACAACTTGACTATCATGAAAATAAGTTCAATGTGAAGGTATACGTAGAACCTATATTGGATTACATGCTGTCTTGGGGAAAGGAGGGAGGAGGAGAGGGAGAGGGGAGAAAATTTAGAATGCAAAAATTTGTGGAACTGAGTGTTGGAAACTAAACATAAAAAATAAATGAAAAAAAGAATCCCCCAGTGGGTAGAAAAATGATGAACTGACCCCAGGAGGGGCCACCTTACTGACTGTGACCAATCTCATTTTTATGCTATCCAATGTGCTAATGACCACCATTAATCACATTCCTACCCTGGTCAGAGCCCATTTGGAGTCTTCTGATTAGGTCTGGGCACTGAGATCATGACAGACCTTGATAAGTTGGAGACCAACCAAGATGAAGAAGGCCTTAAGTCCACATGATGTGAGGAAATAACTAAAAGAACTGTGCATGTTCAGTCAAAAGAAGAGAAGCCTCAGCAGAGAAGAGAGCTGTGTTTAAGTATTTAAGTAGCTGAGACAGCAGCTAGGTGGCATTGTAGATTGAGCACCTGTCCTGGAGTCAGGAAGATATGACTTCAAATCTAGCATCAGACACTTACTAGCTGTTTGACCCTGGGAAAGTCATTTAACCCTGCTTGCCTCAGTTTCTTCACTTGTAAAATGAGCTTGAGAAGGAAATGGCAAATCACTTCAGTATTTTTGTCAAGAAAACAACAGATAAAAATAAATAAATAATTAAAAGAAGAAAACCGCAGAAGGGGTCATGAAGAATCAGAAATGACTAAAAAACAACTCAACAACAACAAACACTTAGACGAATCAAAACTTTTCTGGTCAATCACTTGGGAGTTAATGAAGATGGTTGCTGTTTGTATAGCATTTTATTGTGGTTGGCTTTGAAAGCCCATCATAACCTGCTCTCTTTCTACCTTTCCAATCTTCTTGCACTTTATTCCCTTCAACACACTCAGTGACATTACTTACTATTTCTTCCATAAGACCTTCCATCTCCAGACTCTGGGTATTTGCTCTGGCTGTCCTCTATGCCTGGAATGCTTTCTCCTCTCTGTCTCCTGGCTTCCCTGCCTTCCTTTAAGTCCTAGCAAAAATCTCACTTTCTTCTACATGAATCCTCTCCTGGTGCCACTTAATTCCAGTGCCTTCACTAGATGTGTTATCTCCAATCTATGCTGTCTATGTTGTTCATACATAGTCATTTGCATATTATCTCCCCATTAGACTGTGAGCTCTTTGAAAACGAGAACTGTTTTCTTTTTTCCTTTCTTGTATCCATAACACTTAGTATAGTGTCTGGCACATAGTAGACACCCAACAAATGCTAATCGAATGACAGGCAAAGTATTTTTTTAAATTCTCTCCCTTGAGCCTCTGAGTGTAGTCTGGTAGGGAGACTAGATTATAGGTAGTCTACATGACCCAGTGGATAGTGTTGGACTTGGAATCAGGAAGACCTGAGTTCCAATCTCATCTCTGGAATTTCTTAAATGTGTGACCCTTGGTGAGTTTCTTATGGTCCTTAATCTCTTCCGAAAAAGCAAAGGACTGGATTTGATGGCCCAAATATTTATTATGCTCTTACTCATCATTCCTTATAGCACAGTAGTATTCGTTCACAATTGTATACCACAACTTTTTCGGCCACTCTCCAATTGATGGGTACCCTCTCAATTTCCATTTATTTACCACCACAAAAAGAGCTGCTATAAATATTTTTGTACATGTAGGTCTTTTTTTCCTTCTTTATATTTCTTTGGGATGCAGATCTAGTAGCAGAGACCTTTCTGATAGCATCTCCCCTGACCGCCTTCTTCATTATCCTATTAAAGATTAGCCTTACTATGCTTGGCCCCTGAGAATTAAAACAAGAGTGATGAGTGGATAGGGCAGAGAGGAAAAAAATAAGCATTCTCTTAACCTGAAATGGGCTACTTTGAGTGAGAGTGGTACAGCCTCCCTGCAGAGCTTCAAACAGAGCTGGACTAATGATCTGCCAAAGAAGTAGCTGGAGATTCTTGCTCAGGTTTGGCCCAGCTGGCTGCTGATGTCCCTCCTAACTCTGCCATCCTGGGATTTGGGAAGTTTGTGCAACTCCCCAAGGTCATCAAGGACATGAACTCAGCCTTGGGTATTGGCTCTTCTACCTTCTAGCTGGGTGAACATGGGAAAGGTCTTTAAGTTCTCTGAACCTCTGTCTATGCCTCTGTCAGATGGGCCACACTAGAATACCTTTAAGTCTGTCCTCTACCATTTTATATTGTGTGGCCTAAGAACCCTTCTATCTTAGGCGTTCTCAGCCAAATGAAATACTATTTGTAAAGCACTGGTGCATTGCTGTTCACATAGTAGGTGCTAAACAAATGCTTCCTTCCTCCTCCCTATCCTGCTGTAGTAGAAAGAAAGCTGAATCAGGAGTCAGAGGGCTTGGCTTCAAATCCTACTCCATTGCTTATCACCTGTACAACCTTGAGGAAGTCACTTAACCTTCATGGCCTTTAAATTCCTCTTCTGTATAATGAGATGGTTGGATTAGGGAACCTCTAAGGTCTTTTTAAATGTATGATACTGTGAAGTTTTAATAGGAGATGGGCCTGGAACATGGAACAACTCTTGTGATGCTCTGCCTTCCTCTTTCAAGTCATGGCCACTGACCTAAGTCAAGTAATTGGATTTTGCCTTTATCAGCTGGAACCACCTCCCAAAGAGCCAGAGAGGAGAAGCTTGGCTCTAGCCCTGCCCATCTGTGACTCTACAGGCATCTGTGGTGACCTAATTATCAGGTGGAACTGGCTGTCCTCAATTGCTGTCTAGTGACTCAGAAAAGTCTTGTGCCTGGCCTGATGAAATGATTCTTATCTTTACTTTGAGAGGTGGCTATCCCTGCCCAAATCTAGGATTAGTGAGCTATCTGCCTGCCTTGATCTGTGCTGCTAGGTGATACTTCAACCTCTCCCAATGTAGTTCACAGTGACTGGGGAGAAGTTTTTGATTGATTCCAACTGGAGATGATGAAGCCAGATCCATTTTTATGAGATCTTGTGGGAGACACAAGTCAGGCTGTTCAACAGAGTCCTGATTCTTTCTGATGCATTCCTTTATCCCTAATCTTATTTGCTTTTTGTCCTATGTACACAAATTATATTTTCCTTTAATGTATCTCTGGGCATCTGTCATTTTTTTTTTATCTCTAGTAGCTACCATAGTGCCAAGTATACAGTTGGTGCTTAGTAAATAAATGTTTGTCTAATAAATTAATGAGGTTTAACCCCAAAACACATGGAACTGGGTGGCATAATCCAAAAGGCATTGGATATGAAACCTCAGGATGTAGGATTTGCTGCTGACTAGTTGTGTGAACTTGGACAATTCTAGGACAAAAGTTCCTCATCTAGAATGGGGATTGGCCTAGTTGGCTTCTAAAAGTCCCTTTTCACTCTAACTCCATGACCCTAGGACACTAAAATTCTCATTTCACAAATGAGGAAACTGAGCCCCAGAGAGGGGAGTTGACTTGCCCAGTTTCACAATGGCAAAACCAAGACTCAAACCCAGACTTTCTGCATGGCACCACTCTGACTTCTAATAACACTGACATTGAGCATTGGCTTTGATCCTAGAACATTATTAGAGGAAGATGATTTGCCAAGAGACCAAAGAGTACATGTCTGAAGTGGTGGACAAGCATATACCATTGACTAGAAGTTCACCTGCTATTCCATAGCCTGGATAAAACCAATATGGACAACCCTTACAAGGGGGATGGGCTTCTGGCTCTGTCCTTTTGAGGAGGAATTGCTCAAAAAACTCCCCAGTCTCCTTGGGCCTGACTGTGGGCTCCATGGAGCTCCATATGGGACCCACATTAGCACTGGAGAAGATGTGGAAGCTGGATTTCCATGGTTGAGATGCGTTGGCCGTCCTGTCACCAAACACAGTTACATATGCTGAGCTTCCTTCTCTAATCCACAGAAGTTTGTGTGACACAGAATATTGCTAAAATGCTGAAATTTCACTGGGAACATTATGTGAGAAATGAATATTTCTCTCCTATATTCGATAACTAATTATTGCATTAGGACCAAAGTTTTTCCCTTTTTCTACTTCCTCATCCAGAAATTTCTCTTAGAGATTTACCCAGGTCAAGATCTAATCAGACAGTAGAAGAAATTCTAAGTTTAGGCTAATGGATATATTCTTGCTCATTGTATTTGCTCAGGCAGATCCTGGGAAAAGTTGATTCCCCAAATTATCAAGACAGATGATATGGAAATAGATATCTTTTTGTTTTATCTTTTAATTTAATTTAATTTAATATTTT
>JAQQSZ010013011.1:0-11865 GCA_028646595.1 Phalanger gymnotis | reverse complement strand
GGGGTGTGACTAAAGAGTTCTATGTTCCATGCTTGGGTGGATACGTTGCCTCACCAGCACTCCTCCTTCCCCAAAAACCCCCTACCCAGACTGGGCTTAAATCTTCAGCAGGCTCTTCACTCCTGCTCTGATGAGCCACTTAATTCCTCCCACCAGGTGGGCCTGGGGCCAGAAGCAATTGCAGCTGAATTTCTAAAGCTGCCCCACCTCTGTTGCCTCAGGGGTGGTAGCCGAACCGCAAACTCCGTCCTGTCCCCCAGCTTTTCCCACTAACCTTCTTTGTTGTCTTTGCTGTTTGTGGGTTGTGAGGTCTGGTACATGCCACAGCTCATTAATTCAGCATGCTAGGGCAGTCTCCGCTCCACTCCTGGTCTCGTCGGTCCGCGGTCTGCCGCGCCACGCGGCTGGGCTCTGCTTGGCTCAGCTCCGCTCCCCTCAGCTGGGGGCTGGGAGTTCCGTTCGGAACAGACCTTACCCCGAGACCATCCAGGCTGTCCTGGGCTGGATCCCTGCTTCCCTCTGCCACTTTGTGGGTTCTGCAGTTCTAGAATTGGTTCAGAGCCATTTTTTTATAGGTTTTTGGAGGGACTTGGTGGGGAGCTCACGCCAGTTACTGCTTTCTAGTCGCCATCTTGGCTCCGCCCCTGGAAGATATTTTCAATAAAATTTCAACAGTACTCAGTACTCCCTCAGGAACTTCAGGGAGAACAAAGAGAACATAAACTACATAGGTAAGATAATGCTACATATAAGCTAAATAGAATATAAGCTCCTTATAAACAGGAACTGTTTCATTTGTGTCTTTATAAACCCAATACCTGGAACATTATAGGTACTTAATAAATGGTTGTTGATTGATTGTTTATTGGTCTAGGAAGAAAACTACCCACAAGAATATATATAATATGTATGTATGTACATATATGCATATATGCATATGTGTGCCTATGTATATATGTGTATGCATATATAGTATGTATGTGTGTATCACAAATGAGACCCTGGCTCATGATTATTAACCAGACATCTATTACAATCTAGAAAGCATTTTAATGTATTATTTGTTCCTATCTATTCAAATATAATTCTTATCCCTATCATAATACCTGACATATAGTGACAAACCACTTTATATGTTTTTACTTCTTGGATCTTCACAACTATCCTGTGAATTACATATAAAGGATTCAAGGTGAGCCTTAGACTTTGCTGATCTTATAGAGCTTTCAGGAAATTTTAGCTCCTTTTCAAAAATCACCCAGTAGCCTTTTGTCTTTGGCCCTAGGGCTTTCACCTGTCGTTAATCTTTGTTTTTTGGTTAAAAAAAATCAGTTTTATATTAATAGATTTCATTTTGACATCACAGTAATTCCTGGATATGCTCCCTCAGCCCTTGCTCCTGGTTGAATTCATGGTTAGCAGCATAGAATCACAGAAGTAGAGCTGGATTGGAATTTATAGGTCATTTAACCCAATCTTCCTATTCTACAGATAAGGAGCCTGAAGCCTAGAGACGTTGTGGTTTGTTCAAGGCAGATAGGTATAGGTTTCAGAGGTAGAATATGGATGGATCACAGCACCTATGACTCCAAATCAAATTCTCTTTGTACTGTACCACTCTGCCTAACTTGTAACAAAGAAAAAATGTTAAACAGAGTCAATATACTATCGCTACTTTTAAAATTCCCTGATAATTTCTAATTTGAGACACAACTCAATTGGCTTCCCAGTCAGTAACTCAGAATCTCAGAATATGATGCTTGACTGGTTAAAGCCCACTAAATGAACAGACAATTATGCTTAAGAAGGGAGGATAGAATATGCAAACTTTCAGACATTGAAGAAAATTTCTAGCTCAGTACAAACATGCCAGGGGCAGTTAGTAGAGTAGTGGAGTCAAGAAGATTCATTTTCATGGGTTCAAATCTGATCTCAGACACTTAATAGCTGTGTTACCCTGGGCAAATCACTTAACCCTGTTTGTCTCAGTTTCCTCATCTGCAAAATGATCTAGAGAATAAAATGGCAAACCTCTTTTTGCCAAGAAAACCCCCAACGGACTCACAAAGAGTTTGACATGACTGAAACTACTAAATAACAACAAACATTCAAATATACCAGAAATGACTACTATAAACCTAGATTTCAATTTGTATTTATTATTATCCAGTTTAAATTCCCTAAATCTAGTTTGACCCATATTCCCCTCTTGGCTGGCAAGAAGGAAGGAAACTAGCATTATTAAATTAAGTATCATGCTAGGCACCATTCTAGGACCATTGCAAACATCTCATTTGATCCTCACAGAAATCCTTGGAAACAGGCTCTATTATAATCCTCATATTACAATATAGGAAACTGAGGGAGACAATGATTAAATGGCTTGCCCAGGGTTACATAGCTAGGAAGTGTCTTGACACTGAAATTGAACTCAAATCTTCTTGAATCCAGGCCCAACGCTCTATCCACTGCATCAACTAGTTGCCCGTGAGCAGCACACCACTATATGTGGCTCCCAGAAGAGAAATAGATCAAATGCACTGAGAACACCTTTCACAAGTTTAGGATTTACCTACTGGTCCCTTTGAATAAAACTGTTGGGTTTTCTTTTGTTTTATTATGTTTTTTCAGGCAGTTCTATAATCTCAAAACATTGTTGATGAAATCAGTCATGTAGCTGATTATGCTGTCTGCACTTTTTTTTGACACTTTGTCCATGTTACTAACAAAAATTTGACTAAATATCTATACTTTTCTACCTAAAGTATGTATGTATGTGGGGGAGGAGAGAGAATGGAAAGAAGGAAAAGGCAGGAAATGAAAGGAATAATAACCTATTATCCAAGAAAGTTTCCACTACCACCTCAAAAAATATAATAGCCCTCTGAAAGGTTAAATGAACATGTGTACCACTTAAATGATGGAAGAGCTAAGCATTGTTGAGCTTGCCCAAAGACAAATGACTTGTAAATAGTACAACTGGGACTAAAACTTGAGTCTATTCTAATTCTAGGATTGTTTGCACAACACTTCAATATCTCAAATGTGATCACTTCATTGAGCAAGTCTTGAAAATTAATGGCAAAAAGATTAAGAATGAAAATATTTTTTAAGTATTAATGCATGACTAGTTTCTTGCTGGCTGGTTAGCCTAGTGCTAGAAATTTTCTTTATTAATGCTGAGATGTGTTATTTTAGCTTTTCATAAAATATTGTTTTAAATTTCTTTTTAAAATTTGACTTTCATTTCTTTCTGTTTTGATTTACACAATGTTATGCCTTAAAGTCTCTATGCCCCACCCTTTGTAATCAGTGGCATTATAACTGTTGGTGACCCTACCTGAGTAAAGGTATGTAGCTAAAAATAGTAAGTTCAATTTTATTTAAGTCTATTCTTTTGTTAGTTATTAAGGATGCTACTTAGAAGTTCTGGTTTTTGTTTGTGCCTTTTCCTGTCTCCTAGATAGACTGTCTATTGGTTCAAATTTAGCTTCTCTGCCTCTTTTCCTTGCTACCAGAAGAGATGACTTTTGTTATGATTTTCCAACAATTAATAGTTGGTTCAATCTGTATTTTAATACTTTCCAAGAATCTATGTCCTTTCTTTCTACTCTGCTTCCATATTCTTCTCAGTGGATCAATATCATATATAATTTCCTTTTGCAACTTTTTTTTCATGTTTCTGAACCTATAAATCTGGACTACTAAGTAAGGCTTCCACAACTCTGAACCATCCATATTGAAAGACTATTCACAGTTTTTATCAGTTTAGTTCCAGGATCCTGGAAAATGATAAAATACAATGATTCTGTGTGGTGTGTGTTTGTGCATGAGAGAAAGACAGTAAACCCTGATTATTATTGATGCTTAGGAAGTGTACTGATCTGATTTCCTTCTAAAATCTAAAACTTTTAATTAATTTCATTGAGCATTTATGAAGTATCTAACACAATTGCATAAATTACTGTATTGGTCACTGAAGTGCTATAGCCCTAATTTTGTTTCAGGCCTTATTATAAATTATTTTAAAGTCTATTGATTCACACTTCAACATGATGTAATAGAGTGCTACATTTGGAGTTGAGTGAACTGGGTTCAAATCCTGGTTCTGTCATTCATTCTGCATATGTCTCTGGTCAAAATACTTGATCCCTGTAAGCTTTACTTTCCCCAATTGAAAATTAGGGGATTCTATTATTTAGGCCCTAAGATCCTTTCTAATTCTAAATCCATGATCCTATTATAATTTTATTTGCTATTTGTCCATACTCATTGCTTTAGTTACTTTGTGCAATTTTAATGATGACAAAGGATACCCTTGCTTTTCCACTGGTTTAATAAGAATGACTTGAGTTTCTCCATTACAAATGACTACAGCTCTTGATTTTTAGATAGATCCTATTGTATTAGGGAGGGGTACACCAATCCTTGTGCTTTGTTTGTGTGTGTGTGTGTGTGTGTGTGTGTGTGTGTGTGTGTGTGTATGTATGTGCTTGTAATATGAATAAGCACTCTATTTTATTGAATGTTTTTTCTACATGTTGGCATGTGGTTTTTTTTATTTGTAGTTGTTAAACAGAAGAAAATCAGAACAGTACATTTCCTAAGAATCTGAAGTAATCAAGGTTTACTTAACAGCCATTCTATATCTAACATTTGAGTCAATTGTCATAATTTGCTCTCTCCTGGACCCTAAATTAACTTTATAACATATATTCTGCATATTTTTGTCAATTATAAATATCATAAAAGACATTTGGTGACATTTAAATAATCTGAATAATTAAGGCAAAAAAGTTTTTGATGGCTCTGCTTAACATAAATTTCACTGAATATGCTTGCATATGAAATTTCTTAGTAATATATTTTCCAGACTCCTAAAGACACAAATCTTCCTCAGAGCAATGATTCAATTATTTGATTTGACTCAGAGATTCAATCCTCAAATTGAATCCTAGAAATTCAATGAAAAATTTAATGAAATTTAGTTCTAGGAAAATGTTCATCTTTGTGGGAAAATATTATATTTTCTTCTATCAACAAATGAAAAGTAGGCTAAAGAGTGTGACATCATTTTTGCATTACCCTGCTATGAAACTTAGTGTTCTTATAGTAATTAGTTTAAGGAAACAAATGGAAATAAATATTGCTATAGTGCCTGTCTACTACATGCTAGGCATTGCACTAAACATTTGTAAATATTTTCTCATTTGATTTTCAGAACACTACAAGGCACATGATTTATCTCCATTTTAGTTGAGGCAACTAAGGCAGACAGAGTGACTTGCCCAGGGTTACACAATTTATAAGCCAGAATTGAACTCAGGTCTTCCTGACTACAGGCCCAATGCTCCTATTTAGGTGATTATAATTGAACTTATATCATACCTATTTGTGTACGTTTTCCTCTTTCTCCTATAGTCAGTGACAAGTTATCTATGATTGTTAACATAATCTGAATTGTTGTTTCCTTAAGAGGTAGAATTCAGGGAAGTCATGTTCATCTTTTTCCACCTGATTTGAATCACATGCTAACTTTTATTCTGTGACAGTATCTCAAACCTCTGGTGACTCAAAACAATATAGAATTAGCATGGCTTGACATTTGATAATTAAAATGAACAGACTATCAGAATTCCCCTTTCGCAAAGATCCAATAAAACTACTACCCAGCTGAATACCTACTCCAATTAATTTCATTTTTGGATGGATAAGAGGGCATCTTAAATGAGAATTATATTCTATATGTATGTAATTCGTGGAATCTTGTGATTGCACAAGAATCAAAATTACAAGTAATCCAAAGTGCACTGGAAAGATGAATGGTGGGCATCAGTAAACTGTGGCTAGCTACCAATAACAACTTGCTTATGAAAAGAAGGACAAAATACATTATTTAGCATGAGTATGAGACTGGGGGAGAGTGGTCATATCATTAGATTTCCATAGGGCCTCAGGCACAGTGCTATAGGATGGTAGATGAGGAGGATGCTTAATCTTTGAATATGCCTCTCCCCTTGCTATCCCCTAGGGCATGCTGGAGTTTCCAAAAAAATTCTGTGACTTAGCATTCCTCTGCCCTTTGATGCCTTTGCATCTCCCAGGCCCTTCTTGCTACCATAAAACCACATGTTGCATGAGATTATGAATGAAGCAAGTGATTGAAACTTCCTATGCACAATGCTGGAATCTATTTTTGATGAAAGACAATATGGAAGTGTTTCATAACTATCCCTTCTACTCTCCCCAAATATGTTTAGGGATCTAGGGACACATTTCTACACAGAATATTTTCACATGCCCCACACAGTGCTTTGCAGTGTAGGGTATTAATAAATATTTGTCAAAGGATATAGTATTAGTAACCAGCTATCGTTCATCAGAAAATAAGGAGATAGCAGGATTCTAAGCCCCACATTCTTAAATGCATCTTGTTTGGATTCTGTGGGCCCCAAATTTCACATGCAGTCTATAGCTGAGGTAAGTAAATATCGCTAAGAAAGAAGTTAGTATATGTCTCTGATATCAATGTTCCAATTCACCAAAATTCAATGAAGCAATGTGGTGTAGTAGATAAACAGTTAGCCTCAGAGGCAGGAAAACCTTTTTTTTAAGTTCTATATTTGACACCTATTAGCTGTGTGACCTTGGGGAAGTCATTTCTCAGTGCTGCAAGCAACAGTCTAAGACTTTGAGTTGCAAAGCATGTCCCCATCTGCATTGGTAGGAAGAATTTCATAATCAAGAGATTTCTTCACCAGTGAAATCATGGGTCTAAATGTTTTTGTGTGTATGATTATACACACATAAACACATACATATGTACATACAAATGTACATGGTTTTGCCTATACGTATGCGTATATGTATTTTGTATGCATATGCATGTATACATGTACATACTGTATATACACAAACACACACACATACACACACATTTTTTTTCCCCTAGGCACTAAGAAATAAAAAAACAACAACAATGAAACAGTCCCTGCCCTCAAGAAGATTACAACACATTCTATTGTGGAAATAAAATATGCCCATAGACAAATGCAGGAGAAATAAAGAACTTTAAAAATGGAAAGATTAAATGATGTTTCACAGAGGTGATATCTTAAATAAAGATTATGATATTATAAAAATAAAGATTATGAGAGCTAAGGAAGAGAAATATATCTATGAAGTTAGAAACTGGAAGCAGAAAAGAATAAAGAGGCTATTAGGATATTATAATAAAAATACATGACTTTTTCAGAGTGCCTGAGCTAAGGTGGTGACAATGTGTGTGTAAAGAAAAAAGGGGGAGAGATGAGAGAAATGTTGTGGAGACATGATCAACAGGACAGCAATTTAGTAGATGTAGAGTTTGAGGGAAAGACTAAAGAATGAATTTGAGGTATCAACCTAGGTAAGTGTGAGGACAGCAGTAGTACTTCAGAGAAATAGGGACATTTGGAGGAAGGGACTATTTAAGAATTATGATGAATCAAGATAATGAATTATTTTTGAAGGGTACTGAATTTTTGATGTTAATGGAATATCAAGTTGAGGATGTTTTAGATGGCAGTTGGCAAGTGAATTTTGAGGTTTAGAAAGGAAAATATGACTGAATAAATGAAATATATGGATTTAAGGATTATCTTTGTAAATGTGATCACTGCAAACCAATGGAAGCAAGGGGAATCATAAAGTGAGATTGTCAGGAGATATTTACAGATTGAAGAGAGCCCAAATGTAAGGAATTAAGAGATAGATGATGATCCTCCTAAGGCTGATAGGAGTACTCAGACAGATGGGAGATATAATGATGGTATCATTATATAAGCCAAGGGAGGAGAATATTCAAGAAGATGGTGTGGTTAAGAGTGCCAAAAACCACAGCATCAGGATACCAGACTAAAAAGTTTAGCCTTTATTCAGTAAGTAATGAGGATCCAGTGAAAGATATTGAGGAGTGGGTTGATGTGATCAGAGTTAAGAAAACTGGTTTGTCAGCTGTATGAAAACTATAAGAAGAAGAGTAAATCTTGGAGCTTCAGTAAGGCAAGTTTACAAAGATGCCTGAAACAATCCAGGCAAGACTTAATGAGGCAGTGAATAATACTAGAGTGAAATCTAGTCTAGAGTGAAAATTATACAAATCTGGCCATAGACAAATTCCACATTTTTCTTTTACTATTATTAATCAAGAAGCTTATGTGTTTATGGTACCCATAGACATATATGCCACAGATAAAACTCAGCTACAATGACTGCCCTATTAAAAATTAAGTCTGAATGTTTACTCTGTTTTGAATATTTATTGAATCATGCACTCAAGACCGACTTTATATTTCACTGAAAACCAGGGTGTACTTAACCCTGAAGTGAAATGTTGAATTTTTTTCCCTTCAGTTCACTGGATAAAAGAAGTCTCAGAAGTTTGTATTTACTAATTGTGTTTACTAATTGCCCCCATTTTAGAGAAGGCTAATGTAAAGCCTTTAGAATAATTACCCTTGAATCACTGTGCAAGCTTGAAAATTACATGAATCAGAAATCATGACATACATTCTATGTTGCAACAATGAGACACTTTGAGTGTTTGCAAAGGTCTCTGCTTCAAAAAAAAAATGACATGATTATAACTTTTTTTCTGAAATGTATCCATGCCTAATTCATCTGTAAAAAAAAAAAGATTGCAAAAGAACCTAAACATTGATGTTTTAATAATTAAGCAGAACATTTTACTTTTAAGTATCAGGTATTTTCAGGATGCTTTTCTGAAGACCGTTTAACTATTTTATGCAGAAAGTTAGTATTTCTCAGTGGAAGTGGGAATAGATTTTTTTCTGTGTTGTTCCTGAGGATAGAATTCAGATGAGTGGGTGGGTATATTTTAATTCAATATAGGGAGTAATATTCTTTAAAATTACAGTTGTACAATAATGAAATGAGCTATATTGTAAAGAACAGAACTACTTGTCAATGAAACTGTTCAAGCAGAAATTGTAGGACCGTGTAACAATATGATACATGGTAGAAGAGATTGGACCACCCCTCGTGTCCTAGGAACCTAATAAGGATTAATTTTGATACTGGTACAGAATCTTCAGAGTTTCTCAGAAGCAAGGCACTATTTTATACTGTGGAACAACTCTAGTTACAGCTTATATGCTTGGCTATAACCCTGCCTGAATTGATAAGGTTTGTGCTAGGTAAGTCTGGTTTTTTTCTGAGCTGCATAGAAATATCAGGGCTCTTTTTTTCTGTGTATTCACTATGTTTGCTCCTCTGGGTGTCTGTGTGCTTATCAAGCACAATGAAGCAAACTGAAAATGGTAGCCAGATTTTTGAGATGACATAATTCTAACATGAAATGTCATCTTTACATCCATTCTCTGGAAGTTATGATTAATATTGTTCATTCACTCATGAAGCCAATCAACCCAAGCATGTATTGAGTTCATACAATGTATTCACAAAGCTCTATACATTGGGAGCTCTGGGTGATATTGAAATATTAAAAATATGGCCACAGTCTGTCCTAAGTTAGTGGCAAGGGCATAGCTTCCCTCATCACAGAGAACATTGTCCTCAAAAAGAGAACATCTAGGCATCTCTAAGCAATAGTGGACCAAACTTGTATTAATATGTTTTCATTAGTTCTAAGGCTATTGTGGAGAATTTGAATAATTTTATCTAAAGGACACCCTACACAACACAAAATATTATTATTAATACTTGATACCTTGAGTGTTAGTTATATGTAGCAATAGAGAATCACTGCTGAGTGATGTGAGAGACTTGTTCTTTCCCACTATAGAGACTTCTATTTTGGACTCATTCATTTACTCCAGGTTCAGGTCCCTAAAGACAGGAGTCAGACTTTGTTTTCTTCAACATCTCTGGTTCTTTATATACCACCCCAAAGGCCTTTGGGAAAATCATTTAAAACTTAGATTTGGCTCATGCCTAGAGTCTCTCCAAAAGATGGAGCACAAAGATATTTAGTATATCATGTGGATCATGTATAAGACAGTTATTCATTTCCATCACGGCAAAAAAAGAAGGAAAGAAAAAGCTCATAAGCACATGTTTGCAAAGATTAAACATTAAGTATTAACTTAAAACCAATATTATATTCTGTCAAGAGGTAGGTACTATTTTTTTAAGTTTATGAGCAGTCATTTCATATTTAACTAAACTCTGTACAATCCAAATAATTCTCTCAACTTCTTCTGGTAAGCCAGTTCAAGGCTTAGTTAACCTCATCCAGATAGCAATGATTATCTTCTCCCCTCAGAATCACTGTAGCAGAGTAGGGAAGGAGGAGCACTAACTAGGGAATCCAAAAACTTTAGAACATCTGAGGTAACTACTACTAAGAAATTCTGCTCAGCAGCCCATAAAAAAGAGTAAAGGTAGCAGATGGTGAGAGTAATCCAAATTGGGGGCTTCACAAGAATAATTAATGATAGCATGTGGGGGTAATGGATTTGAGTATGGTGTTGAGCTAATTGGTCAAGGTATCCAGATGGGGAAGGAAGAAGAGTATGGCTAGTGCAAGGGTATTGGCCCAGGAAAAACTAGAGTGGAGGGATTGTAGGTCAGAGTAAGTGAGAAGAATAGGATTAGGGATTGTAAAGTAGAGGGAAAGATAGAATGATAAAGAACATTGTGATAAGATAAAGGAATTGCAGAATTCTTCAACATGGAAGCAGAAGATATGTGTAAAATAATTTAACCTCTCCCACATAATTTCCTCATCTTTAAAATTGGGATAGTAGCACCTACTTCCCAGGGCTGTTATGAAGATAAAATGAGATAATGTTTTTAAAACACTTCATAAACCTTAAAGCACTACACATACACAGACACACGCAATTTTATGTACATATATTTAACTATATATGCATATAATTTTATACACACATATATATATAGGTATATATTATAAAATTAATGTTAAGTATTTTAAAATTTCATTTAGAATAAAAATCAAAGGAAAAGGAAGAATCCTTACAGATCCTCCTGCCCCACTATTTGATTTTATAGATGAGGAAACTAAAGGCCACCTATGCTAAGTATTTGACCAATCTCACTCCACTAATAAATGGCACAGCTAGAACAATAATCTGGTTCTCCTAACTCTCAGTCCAGATCTCTTTCCGAGTACTTTTTAAATGGCACAAAGAGAGGAGTTGGAAACTGTGGCTTAACCTAAACTGAAGAGGAAGTAAGCAATCTGGTTCCCTTTTTTTTTCCAAATCATTTCATTCTGGTAAGCACCCCACTCACCCTGACAAGCTATGTATTGGTGATAGACATGTTTATACTTACTAGTAAAAAATTTTCATCAATATCATGGCTGATAGTTTTTTGATTGATTTCTTTGCTTTCATAGGTAATTCCATAATCTATCACCACGTCAAAATCTCTTTACAAACACTAGAAGTGATTAAGTACCTCACTAAATGCTACAAAAACTGCTGTAATTTCCTGGGATCCTTCTCACAATTTGTCTGATAATCACCCATCCTGCTCAGGTTTATTACTCACTGTCCAGCCTAATTTACCCCCACAGTAAGGCTCTGTGCGTGCACATTCATTCTGCATAATGGGACTCAGGCTGATTTAATAAATTAGCACACTCAGACAAAGAATCTGCTCCCTGCACACAGCTGTGCATGCCTTCATATAATCTCAGGCTCTCAGAGAACATACTGGGGGCACCGTTTGATTTGAGGACTGAGTGTAGTAGGAAGGCCGAATTTATGATCTCAAATATAATCATGTATATGTTTGAATGGTCCGAAATTGCAAGGTATGAGAGATTCTCTAAGGAGAAAACAACAAGGAATTTATTTAGGCCCCACCGCAGCA
>JAQQSZ010013010.1:0-11865 GCA_028646595.1 Phalanger gymnotis | reverse complement strand
TCGCTAATTTGTTGCTCTGGGCCCTGAATAAATTTTTTGATGCCTTCTGCTTGGAGAATTCTGTATACCCAACGATTTCGAACCATTCAGATATTTATATGATCCTTTTTGAGATCATAAATTCGGCCTTCCTACTACACCAACTTGTAGGAATGGGTAAAAATTGTGGAGAAACAGATAATAGCTTGAAGAAAAGCAAAAATGAATGAATGAATGAATGAAATAACATTTAGAAATGTCCTAAAATAGAACAGGATGTCTTGAAATTAGTGGATGTCCCATCATCCACTTTAAGCAGAAGCTGGATTACCACTTGTAAGAGAAGCTATAAAGGAGATTCCTATATAGGTATTGTTTGGACTGTATGAATTTTGAGTTCCCTGAGTTTCTGGGACTGTATGGAGAGTGAACAAAGAGGAAATTAGTAGGGATGGAAGACTATGTGTTCTGTTTGGGGGGTTGTTTAATTTGAGGCAATAAACTAATATGTAAGTATAAGTACTACTGTCTTCATAGCTCCATCCCTAATCATGTTTAAGGAAAAGATTATACCTTAAACATGTTAAGACCAAAAAGCTCAAGTAGTGAATAAGAACCTCATGGTCAGTTTTATAAGAGGAAAATAAGACATTAAATATTGTTTTTGAAGTCTTATAAATCGTTCTTGTTAATATTATATATGATTATCTAATCTTGCATCCTAGTTTATATTCTATTAATTATTTGCTTTTAGTGCATAAAAATCAGTTTCCCCCAAAATTTAGGTTCCAATGTATTTCTGAGGGGCCTAGTCCTGATTTTTTAGTCAATTGGCATTCATTGCTTAGTAAGTCAACATGCTCAGAAAAATATAATATATAAATATATATTTATACATGTATACATACATTTAAATATACACACATATATATAAATGCATATTATATATATATATATATAATTTCATTTAAGAAACAATAGACACTCCAGAAAACTGATGTTTTCAAAAAAATTGACCTCATCACATTCCTCATTTCTTCCCCTGCCATCTTAGTTCACAAACTGAAATGTGGTTGGTTTTTCTTCATTCTTGAGAAGGACCCATATAACATCACTATCTTAGAGTTAAAGTACAGTACATCAGACTATGATTGATCAGACCAATACAAGCTCAGAATGCTCTACCACTGGTCAGACACAAATAGTCCATATGAACATATGGGGTGGAGATGACTCTTAATTTGTACATCTCATGTTGCTTTTGAGCTACTGTAATTCTGCTTTACTCATAGAGCACAACACCTTTTTTATGTGGGAACACCATGCTGGGTGGTCCTTTGCCAGCATCTCCCATGTCACACAATCAATTCCAAAGTTCTTCAGAGAGACCTTGAAAGTACTTGTATCGCTTCTTCTGACCACCATGTGCACACCTTCCCTGTGTGAGTTCTCCATAAAATAGTCTTTTAGGCAAACGTACATTTGGCATTTGAACAACATGGCCAACCAATCAGAGCTGTCCTCTCTGTGGTAGAGCTGAATGTGTGACAGTTTAGCTGTAGTAAAGACCTCAGTGTCTGGTATCTTATCCTGGCAGGTGATCTTCAGAATCTTCCAAAGACAATTCAAATGGAAACCATTCATTTTCATGGTATGGCGCTGGTAGACTGTCCAGGTTTCACAGGCAAACAACAATGAAGTCAGCACAATGGCTCTGTAGACCTTCAGTTTGGTAGTCTTCTCTCTCACTCTTTCTTTTGGAGCCTTCCAAACATTGAGCTAGCTATGGCAATGCATGTGTCAACTTCATTAACAATGCCTACATCACTGCCAAGTGAACTTATCCATAGTGTTCAGTGTTCAAAACTTCTCCATTTGCTGTAACTGATAGTTCCACATATGGACGGTGTGGTGCTGGCTGGTGGAGAACCTAGTTGATGGAAGCTAGGTGGTGTAGTGGATAGATGCCCACCTTAGAATCAAGAGGACTCATCCTCATGAGTTCAAATCCAGCCTCGGATACTTAGCTGTGTGATCCTGGGCAAGTCACTTAGCCCTGTTTGCCTCAGTTTCCTCATCTGTAAAATTAACTGGAAAAAGCAATGGCAAGCCACTTCAATGTCTCTGCCAAGAAAACCCCAAAATGGGTCACAAAAAATTCAACAGGACTCAACAACAACAACAACAAAATGTACTGTGACTCTAAAATCATTTTTCTATGTGAGAGTAAGAACAAAGAGAATTCTTTAGTATTATTTTATGGTTATTTTCTCATATTTCTCTTCCTTCTCTTTCTCATCTACCTTTTGCTCCTCCATTAGTATAAGAAATTCCAAGGGAGAAGTGCCTGGGTTACTGAGTTTAAGTGACATCTCATAGTCATTTATTAGGACTCAGCAAAGCCTTACAGAGAGTATAACAACATCATGGGAATTACTTTTAGTTTACTGTCTAGGATAACATCCATAAAGAGTAAATGTCCATAAGTACTTGTGTAGCTAGAATTTGTGCTTTTCAAAGTGATGTGTTCTATTACTGCATTTTCCCTTTAAAATCCTTAGTATTATTGCAGCAAGAAGATTCCCAATGCTAATTTAACACACACAAAAAGCATACCCATATCTATCTGTGGCACTTAAAAATTACATTTTTTCACCCTGCAGTGACACATTATAATGATGTCAAGGTCTTGAAAAAAGAGCATGACATTAACAAGATGGAAGACTTACTTAATGGAAGTTCCATTGATAAAATGCCATCTTCCCAAAGCAAGTAATTGTTCTTTGGCTATTTTATTCTTACCAAAGAAGTCATATATCAGATGACTGCTCATCTAGGCACAACTCTAAAAGAGTCTGAAAAGCTGCAAGTTGTATATCACTAAACTGTGCAGCATTAAAAGCAACTAACATTCATTAATTATTGTATCTCACTGACGTGTCGAGAATTATGACAAGCACTTTAATCTTAAAAAAGCATAGGTCATGTGAATGTGTTTTTAGCTTATAAAATGAAAGATTTTCAAAAATAAAAATTCTAGTCTGCTTCTATATACAAATTTAGTAAATTCTAAAGCATGAACTAGGCTTGAAAATGTGGGCGCAATGATGCCAGACACCCTAGGTTTGGAGATGTAAGTAGATATAAGTGACTCTATACAAGACCTTATTTTGAATTATTTGCTTGCCCTCTCCACTTTTCAAATCTGGGATTCCTGATTTCAGAGTTCAGTATAAATATAGAATCCCACTAAGCACTTAAGTGACATTTGTATTTTCCTCATGAATGACATTTTACTTTTTTAACAACTGCTCTAATTCCCTATTGTTTCATCTCTGACTTAGAGATTAGAAGCTTTGATGCTCCCATAAGTCATCCTCTTACCATAATGCATACACATAGTAAGCACTTAATTAATGCTTTTTTCATTCATTTATCTACCTCTTCCATGTAACTCCCATCTCCTATTATACTACTAAAGCCATTATTTTTATTACAGGATAATTCTACATGACACTGTATTCATTCATTAACAAAGGAAGTCAAAAAGTGATTTTATTTAACTGTTGAGTTTTAAGTCATAGGTTATATGGACTGTGAGATACTTAAATAGAGGGGGGGAAATGGCAACACGAACAACAAAAACCTAGAAATTCCTTGATGGAAAGGGAACGAAGAGGGGATAATGAGGATAAGTATGTATATAGGACCACAGACCTCGAAGGGGCCTCAGGGTCCATCTAATCCAAACCTTTCATTTTGCAGATGTGGAAATTGAGGCTAAGAAAAGGTAAGTTGCTTATGCAACACCATATGGATAGTAAATGTTAAAGATAGAATTTCAATCTGCATCCACTTATTCCAGAGTCAGGTCTCTTCCTGCTCAATCGACCTGCCTCCTCTAAAGAACACCCTTGAAGAGTTCTGCCACAGCACTATCTCTTTAGAAGTGTCCCTGGATGTTCTCTCCAACAGGAAAACAGATTTTTTTTCAGGTTAGATTCTAAGCTTTAGTACAGAAGCCAAAGCAATTGATAAAATGCATCAGGCCATGGATAGACTTCGGAGTGTTCTATCAAAAAAAGACCAGGACTTAACCTGACAAAGTCTTCCTCTCAAAAACACGTAGCCTTTGGGAGATGACTGATGATATGCTTCCTTTTCCAAGTGCCCAGGAGTCATTTTCAACTTCAGCAAAATGCCCATTTGCTCTGAATTTTTACCTAAACATCTATGGACTAAAGCTGTTTTGGAACCGAGCAAGTAAAACCCATATGGCCAAAGACTGTTAAATATCTGGAAGGTTCTCCTGAGAAGCTGTGTAGTTGAGTTTTATATTCACGGCAGTTAATACTATTTTCTCAATAGTAAAATTAAAGAAGAGTAAATGGAAACAGATTAAAAGGTTTTATAACTGTCCCTTAATTAGTACACTTTATATTAATTTGGATCTTGCAATTAAGATACCAAGTAATTTCAGTTATATCATGGGAAATAGATGGGTAAAAAAATAAAAATGGATAAAACCTTCAGCCGGTTTTTTAAAGGCTGTAGAAGTATAACTCTTATCCAACTGGCTAAGCACCCATCTGCTGGACAGATAATAATTCTGATTATGTGCAAAGACAGCAGATATCCAGGGCAAGACATTAACTTATTTATTAGCCTATATGTGTTGGCTCCTGTCCTGATTACATTAAAAAAATTATTGCAAAGTAAGAGAGGCACTTTGCTAAATGTTCAACAAAATCTGTGCTCTTGCCAAACCATTTCTTAAGAGGAACAGGAAACCTACAGAAACTGTAAAAATAAACATGACCTCACTTTTTATAGAGTTAAACAAAATAGTGAAGGTGATATTTGTAATAGACAAGGATATAATCTTAAGAACAATGAAGAGCTCAATTACATGGAGAAATATGTTGCATATGGGCATTTATGATATGACTTTCATAAACTATATATGGACATATACTTATACATGCCAATATATATGTATAAATATACACATATATACATACACATATACATATACATATGTATGTATCCATCTATCTATCTATCTATCTATCTATCTATCTATCTATCTATCTAACGATAGATAGGTTATCTATCATTCTAATAGGAAGGTAAGGGCAATAAGCACCTTATTGAATGTAGACTTAATCAAAGATTTGTAGAATTTTTGCATTGAAAGGAACTCCTGGGGGTTCCCTCATCCCACTCATACCTGAAAGGAATCCTCACTATAACATACCAGACAGCTGATCATTTGTCTTCAGCTTGAAGACAAGTCATACTATAATTCCTATTCCTTATGAGTTCCTTCACATACTTGAAGAAAGTAATCTTTTCTGTTTTGATTTGAGTCTTTTCTTCTCCAATCTAAATATCCTCATTTCTTTCAATGGATCCTCATGTGACATAAACCCAAGGTCTTTCACCATCCCAGTTCTTCCTCTGGATGGAGCTTTTCAATATCCTTTCCTGTTTTAGTGCACCCCAAGATCCTACTTGCTTTTTTTGTTGGCACACTGTAGTATCTACTCTCAGATTTAAAATGTTTGTGGCTAATAGAAACGATAAGTTGAATATCCAGCTGGTTCCAGGGTTAATTACATCTTCTGTGTCTCTTCTAAAGGTGAATAGCATTTATCCCTGCGAAAAAACCTATTATAATATATCCATGTGGCAATGTTGGGAGATCATTCTATAGTCCAATTGCACTATGTGTTTCCTATCAACCCTATTTTCCTGTTTCTGCTCGACTGGTCAGTAGGTTAGAAATGATAGCATTTTAAGGAAGGCTTCTTACCCATTAACTAAAGTTCAAAAAAAATTAGACTGTATTGTTTG
Organism: Phalanger gymnotis; assembly: GCA_028646595.1. Lineage (NCBI taxonomy): Eukaryota > Metazoa > Chordata > Mammalia > Diprotodontia > Phalangeridae > Phalanger > Phalanger gymnotis. The sequence continues at coordinate 6,030 of JAQQSZ010013010.1, read as the reverse complement.
GGCCCTGCACCCTACTCAATTTATTTAACTGTAAGAAAGTGGTATAGTTAATAAAAAACTAAGATTAGATAACCAACCTGAGCATAGCTATTAAGCTGATTACAGCTGAGATGTTTTGCCATGTCTCTCATTTGCATAAAAAGAGACTTAAAAGCAACATTACAAAACAACACTGATGATTGCATTCAAATGATCATGCAGGCAGGCTTATTAGAAGCAAGCAGAAAGCCAACAACCCAGACCTCCAGGCCCTGCTACTGCAAAACAAGCCGGTGATCTTTGTCCTTGGACCTCCCAAGCTTAGCCAGGAGCCAATGAAGCAAGCCACTTCAAGCAACACATGCCTGACACTCACAGTATCTCTAAATACACTAGGCGAAGTACTACAGCAGGCAATCTATTGAGCTACAAATGTTTTCTTTTTTTTTCTCATTTGAAGAAGTTCTAATTTTTAGATTGCACTAAAGTGATCAAAACAACCTTGCGTTATGTTTATTGCTTTTATTTCCCTCAAAACAATTGTTCTGTGCTGATAGTCACAGGTGATTATCGCTCCATCTGTAACTGTGCATAGCTAGTGCTGAATGAAGCATCAGGCTGGAAAATGTCTGATACAGAGAACTCGTGCTAAAGATTTCAAAATAGCAATATCATGGCGATGGCATCATCCAATGAGGGCCATGCTAAATCTAGAACTGGAAAGGACCTTAGAGATCTTGTACTCCAACTCCCACATTTTACAAATGGAGAAACTGAGGCCCAGAGGGGAGAAGTAACTTCCCTGAGAATATACATGTATTGAGTGAACTGAAGCAGTATTAGAATTCCATCCCACGACTGTAATTTGATCACTCCTTTTCCTGCTCAGGTGAGTGCAGCAAAAAGTCTTTTTTTAAGTGTACTTCCATTTACTTTATATGAAAATTGTAAAAAAAAAAAAAAGAAGGAAGTAATATTCTTTTATTTTTTCCATATTCTTAGTAAGTAGGTAGGGTAGGAATTCAGATTCAGATAGAAATTAAAGTGCTTAGATCAACTGATAGGCTGGCCCTACCAGGCAAAAATCTATGAGTTTATCAACAGGGTTTGCAGTAATGCTCAGGGAGTAGCTGGAGCTAGGATTATGTAAAGGCAAATTCGGATATGGAACAAAAAAAATAGTAGGAAGGCTGGATCCAAAGTCAGAACCTCTCAGCCTCAAATTTGGTCTCTGCTACTTCCTGTCTGAGGATTAGAAAGGTTATTTCTACTCTCTGTGACTCAGTTCCTTTCTCTGTAAAACAGAGAGGCTGACCTCCAAGGCCACTGCCATCCTTAAATATATGATTTCTTTTTCTCCTGTGTGTTTGATATATTGATTTAGATAGATAGATTGATAGAGAGACAGAGAGAATGAGACACACACACACACACACACAGAGACAGACAGACAGAGAGAGACAGAGACAGAGAGACAGAGACACAGACAGACTGAGAGAGAGACAGAGACAGGCAGAGAGAGACAGAAAGACAGAATATGAGAGGGGGGAGAGAGAGAGAAAGAGAGAGAGGAGGGAGAGGGGTGGGGTGGGGAAGGATTATTGAGGGCCTTGACTTAACAAGAAAAGAAACCTGGAATTTATCCTAAAGTCATTAGATGTTGAACCAAAATATAGCTGACATGTATAAAGCTCTTTCAGCATTTCAGAGATTTACATGTTAAATAATTTAAACCTCATAATAACACTGCTATATAGATATCAGTTATTATTGCTATTATTATTAGTACATACTCTGACAAGTGTATGGCACTAAATGAATTGTTCACATTCTACACTAACATGGTAACAGTGGATATGAGAAAGAAACGGTGTCGAGTCACAGCACTTAAAAATGACTGACACCATATTGACAAAATGGTGGAGTGAAAGAGTGGGAATAATCAGAGGACTCGTTCTCAAAGTCTGGATTCTAGGTCATGATATCTTGGGATTTAGAGCTGGAAAAATTCTTTAGAGCTTTTCTAGTCCAGCTCCCTCATTTTCAAATGAGGAAATGGAGACCAAATCATATTAAATACTTTCAAAGCCCCCATTGATAGTAAGCAGTAGAACTAAGATTCAAAGCAAACCACTGGTCTCCCAATTGGAGAGGTCTTTCTACCATGATAACCTGGGGAATATTAATATTTTTTTGAAAAAAAATAAGGACCAAAAAAAGTACAAAAGTGTTGTTGTTGCTGTCATTGTTATTGTTGGGGGGAAGGGTGAAAAGGAAGAAACTGATGTACTTTTTTTCTGAAACATGCTATTTCGTGTGATTTGGAGTCATCTGAGTGGAAATTTAATTAGTTAGAGATAAATATATATGGATCAAAGAAAAAGCAAAAGATCCTTTATGTACAAAAATATTTACAGCAACTCTTTTGGTGATGACAAAAAAACCCCTGAGAACTGAGGGGATGGTCATTAGTTGGAGAAAGACAAAATATGGCTTATGAGTGCCGTGCAATGCCATAGTACTGTAAGAAATTATGAAAAGGATGGTTGCAGAGAAAACTGGGAAGACCTGTATGAAGTCTAAGAACAAGAAAACAAATTTTTTGGATTTAATGATTTCAATTTTTTTTTTTTAGTTTTCAGCATTGATTTCCACAAGATTTTGAGTTACAAATTTTTTCCTCATTTCTACCCTCCCCCCCACTCCAAGATGGCACGTATTTTCATTGCCCCATTCCCTAGTCAGTCCTCCCTTCCTTCACCCCACTCCCCCTTCCCCCATCCTCTTCCCCCTTTCTTGTAGGGCAAGATAGATTTCTATGCCCCATTGCCTGTATATCTTATTTCCCAGTTGCATACAAAAACAACTTTTTTTTGAGTAACTGCTTTTAAAACTTTGAGGTCCAAATTCTCTCCCCTCTTCCCTTCCTACCCACTCTCCCTAAGAAGGCAAGCAAATCAAAATAGGCCACATATGTATCATGATGCAAAACACTCCCATAAATAGTCGTGTTGTAAAAGACTATATTTCCCTCCCTTCTATCCTGTCCCCCTTCATTCAATTTTCTCTCTTGACACTGTCCCTTTTCAAAAGTGTTTGCTTTTGATTACTTCTTCCCCCATCTTCCTTCCCTCCGATCATCCCCCCTTTTTGATCCCCTTCCCTCTACTTTCATGTGGGACAAGATACCCAATTGAGTGTGTATGTTATTCCTTTCCTAAGTCAAATCCTATGAGAGCAAGATTCACTCATTCCCCCACACCTGCTCCCTCTTCCCTTCCAATGAACTGCTTTTTCTTGCCACTTTTATGTGAGATAATTTACCCCACTCTATATCTCTCTTTTTCCCTTTCTCAATATATCCCTCTCTCATCCCTTAATTTGATTTTAGTTTTTTAGATATCCCTTCAAATTCAACTCATCCTGTGCTCTCTGTCTATGTGTATGTCTATTACTTTAACCTGCCCTAATACTGAGAAAGTTCTAATGAATTACACACATGATCTTTCCATGTAGGAATGTAAGCAAAACAGTTCAACTTTAGTAAGTCCCTTATGATTTCTCTTTCTTGTTTACCTTTTCATGCTTCTCTTGATTCTCGTGTTTGAAAGTCAAATTTTCTATTCAGCTCTGGTCTTTACACTGAGAAAGCTTGAAAGTCCTCTACTTTACTGAAAATCCATATTTTGCCTTGGAACATTATACTCAGTTTTGCTGGGTAAGTGATTCTTCGTTTTAATCCTAGCTCCTTTGACCTCCAGAATATCATATTCCAAGCTGCTCGATCCCTTAATGTAGAAGCTGCTAGATCTTGTGTTATCCTGACTGTGTTTCCACAATACTCAAATTGTTTCTTTCTGCTGCTTGCAGTATTTTCTCCTTGATCTGTGAGCTCTGGAATTTGGTGACAATATTCCTAGGAGTTTTCTTTTTGGTGTCTTTTTCAAGAGGCAATTAGATTTTTTCAATTTCTATTTTACCCTCTGGGTCTAGAATATCAGGGCAGTTCTCTTTGAAAATTTCTTGAAAGATGATGTCTAGGCTCTGATCAAGGCTTTCAGGTAGTCCAATAGTTTTTGAATTCTCTCTCCTGGATCTATTTTCCAGGTCAGTGGTTTTTCCAATGAGATATTTCCCATTGTTTTCCCTTTTTTCATTCCTTTGGTTCTGTTTGATAATATCTCGATTTCTCATCAAGTCACTAGCTTCCCCTTGCTCCAATCACATTTTTAAGGTAGTATTTTTTTCAGTGGTCTTTTGGACCTCTTTTTCCATTTGGCTTATTCTGCCTTTCAAGGCATTCTTCTCCTCATTGGCTTTTTGGAGCTCTTTTGCCATTTAGGTTAGTCTATTTTTTAAGGTGTTATTTTCTTCAGTGTTTTTGGTCTCCTTTAGTAAGTCATTGACTTGTTTTTCATGATTTTCTTGCATCACTCTCATTTCTTTTCCCAATTTTTCCTCTACTTCTCTTACTTGATTTTCCAAATCCTTTTTGAGCTGCTTCTACACAGCAAGCTCTGCCACACCAGCACTCCTCCTCCCCCAAAAACCACCCACCTGGACCATGTCTCAGATCCAAGCAGGTTCTGCACTCCTGCTCTGATCTGCTGCTTAATTCCCCCAGGCAGGTGGGCCTGGGGCAGAAAGGAACTGGAACTGGAACTCTGGAAGTAGCCCCAGAGCTGCACCACTTCCGTGCCCTTAGGGCTGGTGCTGACCTCGCACTCCTTTCACTCTGTTCTAGCTGTTTTTCCCACTAACCTTCTCTGTTGTCTTTGGCGTCTGTGGGTTGAAAAGTCTGGTAACTACCACAGCTCAATGATTCAGGGCCCTATCACCTGTTTCGCCCAGCTTCTGGTCTGGTTGTTCATGGCATGGCCCACACTGGTCTGTGCTCCACTCCACTCTCAGCTCTGTGCGATAGACCCTTCCCAGTAACCATCCAGACTTTGCTGGGCTGGAACCTACTTCTCTCTGTTATTTAGTGGGTTCTGCAGCTGTAGAATATGTTCAGAGCCATTTTTACAGGTTTTTGGAGGGACCTGTGGGACAGCTTAAGCAAGAGTCCCTGCTTTCCAGTGACCCAGGAGAACAATTTGTACAATAATTAAAACATAAAGATGTTAATATATAATATCATAAATATATTAAATATGTTATCTTATGTATTTAATATATTTATATCATAAGTATAAATATAATATATTGATACAGAAATGAAAAATTTGGAAGACTTTTTTTAAACTGATGCAAAATTAGATAAGCAGGGGGGCGGAGCCAAGATGGTGGCTGGAAAGCAGTGACTGGCGTGAGCTCCCCACCAAGTCCCTCCAAAAACCTATAAAAAATGGCTCTGAACCAATTCTAGAGCTGCAGAACCCACAAAGTGGTAGAGGGAAGCAGGGCTCCAGCCCAGGACAGCCTGGATGGTCTCTGGGTAAGGTCGGTCCCACACGGAGCTCCCAGCTCCCAGCTGAGGGGAGCAGAGCTGAGCCAAGCAGAGCCCAGCACACTCAGCGTGGACTGCAGACCGACCAGACCAGCAGCCGAGCAGAGAGTGCCCTACAGGCATGAATTACTGAGCTGTGCCATCTACCAGACCTCTCAACACACAAAGAACAAAGACAACAGAGAAGGTTAGTGGGAAAACTTACATGACTGAGTTTGCGGTTCGGCCACCGCCCCTGGGGCAGCAGAGGTGGGGCATCTTTAGAACTAGGCTGCAGTTGCTTCTGGCCCCAGGACCACCTGGTGGGAGGAATTAAGTAGCTGATCAGAGCAGGAGTGAACAGCCTGCTGAAGATTTAAGCCCAGTCCGGGTAGGGGGTTCTTGGGGAAGGAGGAGTGCTGGTGAGGCAGAGCATATGCCCAAGCGTGGAACATAGAACTCTTTAGTCTACAAGCAGCCATACCCCGTTGAAAAACTCAAGGGTTAAGTAAGTTGGCTGGGAACATTGCCAGGCGGCAAAAACACACCCAGATTCAGTCTCAGACTCTGGAATCCTTCTTTGGTGACAAAGAAGACCAAAACATGCAGTCAGAAGAAGTTAA
>JAQQSZ010013009.1:0-11866 GCA_028646595.1 Phalanger gymnotis | reverse complement strand
GCTTCCCTTCCCCCACTCAAATTTTACATTCTCTTCTAGTGTGTTCCCAAATAGTGGAGACCCTCAGGGAAGTAATTTCTTTCTGATTGGTTTGAGGAGCTCTCAACTTGGAAGCTGTGGCAGCTCCTAAATGCTCTTTGTAAAGTTCCATCCTCTCCAAATGGCTACCCAAGCAAAGAACCTTACTTATTTCCCATATCTTCCTTGGGAGAAATTTCTTAATAACTATTTCAAGTTGATTTTAGGTCACTTCCCAATTTGCCATAATGCCTCAAAGAATGTTGAATTTTTTTAGCCACATATTCATTTTCAACACTATCTAGGGTGAATAATATAGTTACAGATATTTAAAAGGAACTATAATTTTTAGTCCCTCTTTACCCCACCATGCATGGGTGTTCTCACCTTTAAAATAGTATCACCTATGGACACAGAATATGGGACTGAGAAGCAAGAGGAAAAATAAAACACAAAATTAATGAAAATACTTCGCTGAAGATTTATTTATTTCCTAATTGGCTAAAATGGCATAATGTGTGTAGACTGTAGATTTCAGAGCTTGAAAAGACTTTATAGATGCATATAGCTGAAGATCCTCATTTTTATAAGAGAACTGACATCCCAAATTATCTGTGGAGATACAAGAGCATAAATTCATACCATTTGTTCACCTAGCACAGCTGCCAGCCAGAAGAACCATTCATCATAGTTATTCTCTTCCGGGTTCTCTGCGCATCTCTCCAGATTTTGCCCAGTCTATAGATGTTGAAATTTAATATATCACTCTTCCTCTGCCCAGAGAGGCATATGAGAATGCCCACTGTGCTAGCCTTCTTTGCCTTACATGTAAGAAGAATAATCCAGTTTGTGGAAGACTTCTAGAGAGCCCTATAGTCCATGTGGATGTGGATATATAGTGGATACAGAGCTCATAGCCAGAAAGATCTAAGGTTAAGTCTTTCCTCTGACATATACAGACCATATGTCCCTGGGCAAGTCACTTAACCCTTCAATAATCTAGGCAGCTTCCTAAGGAGAATAGGAAGGGAATAAACATCAATGTGCCAGTCAAGAGAGCAGGTTGAAGAAAGGTTGTCAAATTGCATTGGTGGAAGAGTTTCCTTACCTTGGAGTTCCTTATACCAATGAAATTACAGGAATAGCTCCTAGTCTTATCCCTTGGAATAAACCTAATTACTCCATGGGGTATGCAAGTTTAGCATTATCAATGTCATGGAAGGAAACAAAAAAGAATATACATAAATAATATTTTTTTCCAAATTATAGTAAAATAACTCTGTTTCTAAATTCCCTGAGAGAAGCTCAGTATGTGATAAACTTTATCAAGTGCTGTCTGGGGGAAAACGAAGAGCAAATTTCCCCATTGTATTGAGGAATATGAAATCAGTACCAGACCTGTAGTTTGAGACTGATGCCTTGAAATATTCAAGTCCCTGGAATTAAACCAGATTTCCTCTTGGTTATCTTTTTTTCTTATGAGAATACTAGAGGATATGTGTGTGTGTATATGTGTCACACACACACACATACATATATACTGCATATATGCATATGCATACACAAATACAATATATATTACAGATACATTGGACTGGATATGTTAAATCATTAGTATATGGAGCCCCAGCAAGAAAATCCATTGCCCAATGCAGATAAGTAACTCATCTGCAATATATAGTGCTAATTAACTAACTTGCATGAGATCATGCAGCCAATATGTGAGTTAAGACTTGTAACCAGCTCTTATTGAATTTGAAGCCAGTTTTTTTTTTACTCACAATGCCATTGTGCTCTAAATTCTACTATAGTGGATGATTTCTTCAGAAAAGGTGGTTGGATTCACAAGTGAATTCTACTAAACATTTAAAGATCAGCTAATTCCAATATTAAGTGAACTACTTGAAATAACAGACAAAGGAGTCTATAACAGAAATCAGACTTTTCCTAGTTCTTCCCTTTTGGGATGCTAAGACTATCAAGTTTTGCCTTTCAATTGATGGGAAACCTTTTTCTGTCTTTGTCTTGGAGTATTTCTCAGCCATTTCTCAGCACTGAGGCAATCAGGAGTCATTAACTTGTATATGATGTGATATTGGGGATGGGGAACTATCACACACCCAGCCTGGGTGAGGTCAGAGCTCTCAGGGCTCCAAATAGGATATAATTATGGGGAGCTTGGTGTTTGACTTTGGGGGCTCGCTCATGGAAGGAGTGTTGAGACTCTGGGCAAGCTGCTGTGACTGCCCCCAGATTTTCTAACCCAGACTCATTGGTTCTTTGGTAACTGAACTGTGATTTTAATCAGACAAGGTCTATCTGTTGATGTTTGTAATTTCTGTTTGTATTTGCCTTGAAGTTCAGAGGGCTGATCTTTTCCCCCTTAACTAAGTGATTGACATATGTATCAGTTTAATTAAACTGAGATTGTTAACCCCTTAAAGTTGCTTTCCTTAGAAAGGCATATCAAAGAATCTGTGTTAGCACCCTACTGTATGCTGTTAAGGTGTTATGGGTCTTACATCCCTACAGAAGCTCCTAACAGATTGTTGCTACAGAGCCCTACCAAACTCCATCTATGAAACAAATAAGATGCTGATACCTAAACCAGGAGGAGTAAAAACAGAAAAATAAAATTATAGAACTTCATTAATGAATATAGATGCAAAAATTCTAAATAAAATATTAGCCAGGAGATTACGACAACATATCACAAAGATTATGCATGGTGATCAAATGGGATCTACACCAAGAATGCATGGATGGTATAACATAAGGAAAACTATTAACAAAATTGATTATATCAGTAACAAAATTGGCAAAAACCATATAATGATATTAGTATATGTAGAAAAAGCTTTTGACAAAATACAACACTCATTCCTCTTAAGAACACTTGAAAGCATAGGTATAAATGGATTTTTCCTTAAAATGATAAGAACCATTTGCCTAAAACCATCAGGAAGCATTATTTGTAATAAAGATAAGCTAGAGACCTTCCCAATAAGAGCAAGTGAAACAAGAATGCCCATTATCAATAATATCATTCAGTATTGTATTAGAAATACCAATAAAAGAGGAAAACGAAATTGAAGGAATTAGAATAGGCAATGAGGCAATAAAGCAATCTCTCTTTGCAGACAACGTGATGATATACTTGGAAAATCCTAGAGATTCAACTGAAAATTAATTAGAACAATGAACAGTTTTAGCCATGTAGCAAGATATAAAATAAATCCACATAAATCATCAGTGTTTCTATATATAACCAACAAAACCCTGCAAGAAAAGATAGTAAGAGATACCATACTTCAAATAAAAATACCTAGGAGTATACCTGTCAAGACAAACTCAGAAACTACATAATCATAATTATAAAACACATTTTTACATATATAATGTCAAAATTAAAAAAGGGGAGAAATATTAATTGTTCATGGGTGGACAGAGCCAATATAATAAAATGACAATTTTGTCCTAAATTAAGCTACTTATTCAATGTCATCACAATTAACCTACCAGATCTTATAGTGTAACCAGTAATTAGAAAAAAAAAACTATCTAGTACTGGCTAAGCTCATCAAAGTTACTATTGGGGAAGGTGGATCAGTGGAACAGAGTATACTTGTAATATACAACAGCAAATGATTAGAACAACTTTTTTGTTTGACAAATGTAAAGATTTAAGCTTTTGGGATAAGAATACACCATTCAGTGAAAATTGTTGGAAAAATTGGAAAGCAGTCTGGCAGAAATTGGGATAGAGCAATATCTCATACCAGTTAGCAAAATAAGGTCAAAATGGATACAAGACATAGATACAAAAAGAGCTATCATAAGAAAACCAGAATATGGAACACATTACCTATAAGATTTATGGATAGGAGAAGAATTTATAAATTAACAGGAGAAAGCATTGTGAGGTATAAAAATGATAAATTTGATTACTTTATATTTAAAAAGTTTCAATACAAATAAACCCAATGTAGTCAAGATTAGAAGGAAAACAGAAAATTGGAAAAATTTTATAGACAATTTCTCAGATAAAGGTCTCATCTCAAATGCATAGAGAATTTTGTCAAATTTATAAGAATATGCATCTACTAAATGATAGACAAATGATATGAAGGGGCAGTTTTTTAATAAAGACATCAAAACTATATGTAGTGATATAAAAATACTCTAAATCATTATTGATTCGAGAAATGCAAATTAAAGCAACGTTGACATTTCATCTGACAACTATCAGAATGGCTCAAAGGGGAAAATGACAAATATTAGAGGGGATATGGGAAAATTGGTACTTTAATACACTGTTGGTAAAACTGTTAACTGATCCAACCATTTTGGAAAGCAATCTGGAATTATGCCCAAAGAGTTACAAAAGTATGTATACCCTTTGGCCTAGCAATACCACTATTAGGTCTGTTTCCCAAAGTGGTCAGGGAAAAATGAAAAGAACCTGGATCAGGGGTGGGGAACCTGTGGCCTTGAGGCCACATGTGGCCCTCTAGGTCCTCAAGCATGGCCCTTTGACTGAATCCAAACTTCATAGAACAAATCCCCTTAATGAAAGGATTTGTTCTATAAAACTCAGACTCAGTCAAAAGGCTGCACCCAAAGACCTAGAAGCCCAAAGCTGCAGGTTCCCCACCCCAGACCTCGGTGTTCTTTGTGGTGTTAAGGAACTGGAAATTGAGGGGATGCCCAAAAATTGGGGAATGACTAAGCAAGCTCTGGTATATGTGATGTAATACTATTGTGTTGCAAGAAATGGTGAGCTGCTTGATTTTAGGAAAATATGGAAATACTTGCATGAAATAATGAAAAGTGAAGTCAACAGAACCAACAGACTGTGGTATATAGTAAAAACAATATTGTTCAAAGAATAATTGTGAAAAACCAATTTATTCTGAGTAATATAAATATTCAGATCTACTATGAAGGACCTACAAAGGAAGATGCTATCTACCTATGAAAAACTAAAAAATAGAAGTTCATATAATATGATTATATATATATATATATGTATATATACATATATGTGTTTACAAACTGGTGTCCAATGGTTTCCTTCTCTAGTATGGGGCAGGGAGGGAGGGAGGAATACAGTTCAGAACTTAAAGTGCAACAAAAATAAATAAGTAGAATTAATTTCAAAAAATGAAAATGTGTGCTGGGATTGACCCATTGAAACAGCATCCCGATCACATTAGGATGACTGGGGCTTTGCCTCAAGCTTCTGATAATTAAAAGCCCCTAACAGTATGGTCCCCAGGTATAATTCTTTTCATATTCACATGCTTTGTTCTGCTCCTTGACGCCCAGTAGTTGCCGATTCATTAATGGTTTCCCAGGGCTTTCCTCCTCCCTGGGTTACTATAGCTCATGTAAGCTCCCACACTCAAGCCCCCAACGCTTTCTAGATAATTGCTTTGCTTGAAGAAAAATAGTTAAATGATTACTTGATTAAGATGCTTGGAGAGAATGTGAATCATTCTTTACATAGTACCTTCACCTGGTGTGTTGGTAAGCAAAATGGGCTCCTTAGCACTTACTTCAACAAGTGCCCTTGAAGAGTTTGGCTTTTGTTTGCTTTGAGTAATTCAGCTATTTCATTGAATCTTACTAAGTGCTAAGGCCCAGGCCCAAATCCCTATTAGGTGTAAAACCTATGTGGGTGTGGATTGGCAACTAAGGTGGGTCCCAAGGTGGGGCTAACTCCAGGGAGGGCCTAGTTTACATGTCTGGGACAGCAGAGGCTCTTAGACTGCGTGGGTTTAAGTCAGCCTCTTTGTGACGATTTTAGGTCGCGTGGGTGAGTCGCATGTGTGACTGAAAAAGATATAAAACTAGGGGTTGGCCTCCTCTTCCTTGGAGCTCATTTCCGCAGCAGTGGTGGTGCATGTGACTCTGGGCCAGCCCTTGTTCTGAGCTCCCGGGCTGAACCTAGATGTTGGTAACTATGAATTGTATTGGGTTTGTCTGTTGATGTTTGTAATTTGTTTGTATTTTGCTCTGAAGTTCAGTGTGCTGGCTTTTTCCCCTGAACTAAGTAAATGATATTTGTGTGCTGAATTAAAGTAAGTTTGCCAACCCTTTCACCTTGCTTTCCTTAGTTAAGCAGATCAAAAGAATTGTGCTGTCCGGCAGCTTTTTGGGTTCTGGCTATGGGTGGATCTTTCAACCCCCACAGAAGCTGCTAGCCGGATTGTGGAAACACCTGGGTTTGATTATGCATGATCAAGAAAGGCAGAGAAAGTATAGGCATGCCTGATCTATCTCCATTTAAAAAAAATGACATATTGAACTCATCACTGATTCCGTGCAGGTATATGACCACTGGTGATTTCAGGAAGTACTGACACTCACCTTGTTGGATGGTAGTCATTGTCGCCTACTTACATTAATTTTGCCTCCACTGTTCCTCATAATAAGTTTCCATTTTTCCAGTTAGGCAAAGAGGCTGGGCCCTCACATAATATGGAGACTGTGATACTGTAAAATAGGTGCAAAAAAGTGGCAATTGTTATTCTCAGTTCTCATTAGGAAATTGCTACCAGTCTAATTGTATACTTCAGGAAATTATACAGATGGGAAATAACAAAAGGCTATGTATACCAATCTTAATGACTGAACCTACATACATACGTCCCTGAAATGGAGCTGTATAACTGCCCGCATATATGAATTCGTGACTGTCTGACTAATGCTCATCCCAAGGAGAGAATGTAATTCTAAAATGACCTGAAGGTTATGAGCCATGGAAACAGAGGAGGAATAGTATGGTCATTAAAATCCACAGTCAAAGAGGAAACAAGGGACAAGAGTTGAAGAGACTCAGTGAGCAACAGTTCAGTTTTTCCCACATTCATTTAGAGGAAATTGGATGATGTCCAAAGTTTAATGTCAGCAAGGGAAATCGGGTAGCATTGGGAGGAACATTCTGCTTGGCAGGCTCTGCAAAATATCTTACGTCGTTGCCACTGGTAAAAGACATAAACCATTGATATTTGCAGGGATATATAAATATGTAGACTAATATGTCGTCCAAAGGAGACTGCTGGGAGATCTCACCACAATATAGATCACACTAGGGATTCATTAGGAAATAAATATAAGTTTAACATGAAAAAGGAGGTAACAAGATGCTAGCATTAGATCCAGAGTTGTTGAGGAGGTGATTAAAGCTATATTATTATAGACAAAAAGAATGATTATGCTGTGGCTTAATCCTTTCCCAGTAAAGTTTTGAATTCAGCTTTTAGGGGTTTCTTTTTTCCAAAAGAAAAAAAAAGACTCTGTGATTCTAAAATGTATGTTAATGAGGAAAACATAATTTTACTTTACAGGCAACAATGGTGGAAGAAATATAGTTCATAAAGTAAATGATGGTTATTATAGTTCAGGAGACTGTTATATTATTGTCCATAGTTCAGTCCATTACTTTATTAAAAGTATTATTGTAGGCCATATACAGACTACAAAAGGAATACACAAACATTTCCTTTTCAAAGCTACTACCAAGAAACTTACAAAACCGGAGGGCCTAAGCAGTCTAAAATAATAATGTGAGAACATAGCAAGTAGATGATAGAGGGGAAGCATGAAAGTTTCATAGTAAAATGATTTTGATATGATGGATGTGATAACTGAAAATATCAGGGCAACTAGAGCATCAGAACCCTCTTCTCCCTTTTCTCTGATTGTTTGAAAGAAGAGAATTAGAATCATAAAATAAGAGGATATTGCTGGTATATTTTATCCAAGGATAGAAGGGAAGGATATTACTAGCATACCAGGCATACCTTGGAGATATGGTGGATTTGGCTCTAGATCACCGCAATAAAGCAATTATTGCAATAAAGCAAGTCCCATGAATGTTTTGGTTTCCTAGTGAATATAAAAGTTATATTTACACTATAGTGTAGTCTATTAAATGTGCGATAGTGCTATGTCTTTTAAAAATGTACCTACTTTAAATAAAAAAGACTATTGCTAAAAATCCTAACCGTTATATGAGCCTTCAAGCATGTCATAATCTTTTTTTCTGGTAGGGGGTCTTACCTCAATGTTAATGACTGCTGATTGGTCAGGGTGGTGGTTACTGAAGGATAGAGTGGCTGTGCAATTACTTAAAATAAGACAACTATGTAGTTTGCTGCATCAATTGATGCTTCCTTTCACTCGAACACTTTAGAGGCCATTGTAAGGTTATTAATTAGCCTAATTTCAATATTCTTGTTTCTCAGGGGAATAGGGAAGCTGGAGGAGAGACCGAATGGCAAGTGGGTAGAGCCATCAGAATACACATAACATTTATCAATTAAGTTCCTGGGCTAATAAGGGTATGGTTTGTGACACCCCAAAACAACTACAATAGTAAAAATCAAAGCTCGCTTATCACAGATCACCAACTCCCGATATTGAAAAGCCAAATCCATCACAGCAACAAAGAAATCTCTACACATTATCATGGCAGGGGGCACTGCCGTCCCCAAGCTTTCCCTATGTCAGGGCCACCCCACCAACAAGGGCAAAATCACTCTCTCTCGCTCATGCTAGCTGCTCTGCCTGCCTCTCTCTCTCTCCAAGCTCTAACTCCCACTGTCTCTCTCCCAACTCTGACTCAATACAACTTCCTGCTGCACCCCTTCCTGCTCCATCCATTTGGAAAACTCCTCCCACCACAGGCTCATGTGACTCAGACTTCCATGCAACTCAGACACATGGGCCTATTAATGGATGGGAAAAATCCTCCCATTTTCATTAACATAACACCTAGCTTCACTGGTTTCCTTCAAGATTCAGTTAAATCTAACTTTCTATAGGAGGCCTCTCTGGATTTCCCCTGACTCCAGGCCCCATGATTTCCTTCCCTCTTCAATCACCTTCCATTTACCCTATGTACATCTTATAAATACATAATTCTTTTGTTGAATATCCTCCACTCAAATGTTGACTCCCTGCAGGACAGGTTTCTTGTTTTTGCCTTTCTTTGTATCTTAGCACAGTGCCTGGCTCACTTAGTACACTGGATGGCGTGCTTAATTAAACACTTGTTGCCTGGCTGGCTGCCCTGAGGCATCCCCAGACCTCAGCTATCTTACATTGCTACCCTGAATCTGACCTTTGGGTATAACCTACCACTTCTGAAAACCAAACTTCAACCACTCTTCCTCTTGGTCTACTACACAGTGTTGCTGTCATTGTTGTTGTTGCTTTCCCTTCATGCCCAAGGAGGACCAATGACATCTGGAAGGTGATGTCTTGACCTGCAAGTTAATTGGATTTAAGTGAATCAGGGCTGTGCAAAGTCACCAGCCTCACTCTCTCCTCTGGAGCCATCTGGGTCCAATGGCAAGATAAAGATCAGGACAATTGGAGGCATTTGCCCCTCAACAAAGCAAGTGTCTTCTATTGGCAACTGGTGCTGTCTTCCCACATTCACCATGCATATTCCTGCTATCTTTCTTGCTCCCTTCTATTTCAATTTTTAAGATACTCTAATGTACCATGATTCAAAAGGCATACAGCATAACCATAAGAATGTTGCTGTTAGAAAGAGGAATTTTTGTTTCAGGGACAATTTTAGGGGTAATTAAAATAATTTTACATCTTGCACCAAACAATCAAGTCTACTCTTATGTTTAATTCTGGACCAAGGCTCATTGTCCAGTTGCATTTTCTGTACAAGTTATACACACAAACACACACATACAAATACACACACACATACAAATACACACACACATGAAGATTTGTTCTATAAATGTGTGGAGAGAGAGAAAGAGAGAGAGAGAATGAAAGAGAGAGAAGTTCGAAAGGTTGTCTGTCAACCATACATATCATCAGCTGAACAATGAACATTTCTCATCCTTTTGTTGTTTGCTGTGTAGATAGGCATTTAAGCATGCTATCAAACATTATAACAGGGAATTATGATGAAAATAGGATATTATGTAAAGAAACATGTAAGTAGAAAACAAGATGGCCCAGTGACGTAAGGAAAAGTAGAAATGACATAAACAACCCACATGATTTATTGGTGTGCATGCAGTGCAAAGAGAAACATCATGTTCCCCTAAGTTTGGGACCACCTACTTTGGTAACATCCTGAGAGAAAGCTGCACAGAATAGACAGACATGAATGGATAGGTTGAGATCTTCATCACTGTAGGAGATACATTGAATAATTCACATTGGAGTATCATTCTATACTGTTATTCCTAAATAGTCAAACTCAGTTGAGGACCACAGGGAAAAACTGCAAAAATGGTGGGAGGCTGGTGCTTGTCAGTGAGATCATTATGAACAGATGAATTGGAGACTGATTGTCAAGATTTTATTAAGTATTCAACAAAAACTATAAAAGAATAAAAGATTCTGAAGGAGCAAAGTAAAAGAATGGGTGATGGGAAAATGTGGAAATGATGAAGGAAACACTGTGATGACAAGTAATCTTAGAGCTGGCAGGGTTAGAAGACAAGGAGAAGCATAGATTGGAATAAGTATAATTAATGAATAGTAGAAGAAGAGGGTGCTTTGGAAAGATTAGACATAGCAATCTAGGCTGTGCCTCTTGGGATAAATTGGATGACTGAAGTGCTTCTGTGTGTGATGTGATTAAAACAATCAACAAGGATGTTGAACATTGAATTGTGAATTTAAAAGATTTAGTGTCCCTATCTGAAGACAGAGCCAAACACTGAACCATAATTTTAAATTAATCCCTGAGAAGGAAGCAAAGTAGAAAAAGGTTTTGCTCTTATCTTTATGTGGTGATATCAGAAATGTGCTATCTCATTGCCCACTGCAACATGATATGTTATTTTCATGAATAGTTAAGCTGCAGTGTTAGAATTCTTTTCCTGTAGATTTTCTACAATGCACATTCAGAGCTGACAACTTGGAGCATTTCATTCAATAAGGCAGTCTAGATTCTGGATTTATCCTAGAAGTTTTCATTTAAAAAAAGTAGAACAGTGTCAGACTTACTAGTGAAGGGAAAATCCGAATAAGAACAGGCCATAGCATCAAAGGTTTAGAACATGGATGGATCTCAGCAGTCCTTTATCTAAACTCTTCATTTTACAAACCAGGAAATTGAGACCAGGGGAGGTTACATAGCGTGCACAAGGTAGAATATGTAATAAGTCCCAGACATGAGATTTGAACCCAATTCACTATTGTCGTAGACAGGATAGATTTCAGTGTATCCCACTGCCTGTTAATTGGTAATAGTTGTGCTGGGGAATGCGAGGTGTTCAGGAAGACCAGCACCTCTGGTGTGAGGGCTTGCTGAAGCCTTTCAGGGATGCTCACTCTCCTTTGGTGTCCACCTGATTCCTCCATCAACTGTGGCTCCAAGAAGCTGTAGTACGTGTGGTGGCCACACCCTGGTGAACCATCTTAGCTGACTGGCTAGAGAACATTGAGGGTAACTGACACTTCTCAAACCCATTGGTGAGTCTACCCCAAGCATAAGAAAACCTTCTCTGGTAGAATGGGTAGATGCAAACAATTTGTTCCAACATCCAGGAAGGCAGCTGAAACAGGCTATGTGGAGCACTTAGAGTTGGTCAGATACCAGTCATCTTGACTTTTGTCCTGCCTCTCCTTCAAAGCATATTAAATTCCTCCCAAGGGATGTGGGGCTATGAATCTGAGTCTAGAATAAAAGATGATGAGACAATGTTTGTAGGATGAAGGAAACAATACAATGGCAATTTATCTTAGAGTTCTTAGAGAAGGAAGGAATGAAAGAAGGAAGAAAGGAAGGAAGGAAGGAAGGAAGGAAGGAAGGAAGGAAGGAAGGAAGGAAGGAAGGAAGGAAGGAAGGAAGGAA
>JAQQSZ010013008.1:0-11866 GCA_028646595.1 Phalanger gymnotis | reverse complement strand
GAAAGGAAGGTAAAGGGAGATGGGAGGGGAATGGGGTGATGGAGGGGAGGGCAGACTGGGGAACAGGGCAACCAGAGTGTATGCCATCTTGGAGTGGGGGTGGGGAGGAAATGGGGAGAAAATTTGTAATTCAAACGCCTGTGAAAATCAATGCTGAAAACCAAACATATTAAAAATAAATTTTAAAAAGTGTTATATAAATGCTTTTGTTTCTGTTGTTGAGTCATTTCATCATGTCTGACTCTGTTACCCCATTTTGGGGGTTTTCTTGGCACAGATTCTGGCTGTGGTTTGCCATTTCCTTTTCCAGCTCATTTTAGAAATGAGAAACTGAGGCAAACAGTGTTAAGTCGCTTGCCCAGGGTCACACAACTAGGAAGTGTCTGAGGCTGGATTTGAACTCATGAAGATAAGTTTTTCTGAATGCAAGTTCTGTGCTCTCTCCATTGTTCCACTTAGTGTCCACATATTATATAAATGCTAGTTATTATCATTTTATTATCATTGTCATTAATTATTTGCTCTAAGACTCCTAATTTTTAATAAAGCATCTGTAGGAATAATGATTATATAGGACTTTCAGTCTTTGAAAGTCACCATGCGGACATCCAGGATCCAAGATGACTAAGTAAACAGTAAGTTGCTATCACTCTCCTTTTTTTACCTCCTAAAAAAAAGAAAATAGCACCTCAGGAAAAACTGTGGAACAATGGAACCAGAAGAAATAAGGAGAATCTGTAAGAAAGGTTCATTTCACTAAGGTAAAAGGGGAGCATATTCTAGGACAGGAAGTGTCTCAGCAAGCCAGAGGTAAGCCCCACTTCATTAAACCAGTGGGAGATCCTGAACCCCAGGAAGCAGGAAAACACCAACACCAGAACCCCCCACTTACCTTAGCATAGCCAGGGCAACAAGCAGCCTTTAGATCAGAGAACCACCATGGGTGCCAGCATAGCCCTAGGCCAGCAAGAGTCCCCCAGCAGTAGACCTTCAAGTGCTTCAGTGCAGTCCCAGGTTGGCAGGCATCCTCCAGCAGCAGACCTCCCCCTGCTTCAGCTCAGGCCCAAGTTGGGGTGGACGGGTGGGAGAATGGGAAAGGGAGGCTTCCTTTAGTAGCTGAATCTCCATGTGCTTCAGCATAGCCCCAGGGAAATGCAGAAAAACCCCACCTGGGCTTAATACACACCAGACCCTACCACTAGGACCCCAGCTCAGGACCAGGTAAGCTTCCAGACCCCTAACATCCCTAGGTGCCAGCACCTGAGGCCCCAGCACACAAAGACAGTGGCCAGGACTCTGGCTCCCAGCACAAGAATCATGGCACAGTGCCCCCAGTGCTCCAGCAGGAGAGCTCAATTTTAAAAGCCAAGAAATAGGCAAACATCATGAGCAAGAAGTAGAAGAGAACATTGACCATAGAGAATTATTATGGTGATATGGTAGATCAAAACACAAACTCAGAAAAGGACACCAAAGTCAATAGACCTACCTCTGAAACCTTAAAGGGAAATACGAATTGGTCCCAAGCGCAATAAGCCTTCTCAGAAGAATTCAAGAAGGATTCTAAAAGTCAAAGATGAGAGACAGAAGAAAAATTAGGAAAAAGAAATGAGAGGTATGCAAGAGAGAGTCAACGGCTTGGAAAAGGAAGGACAAAAATTGACTGAAGAAAATAACCCCTTAAGAATACAATTGGCCGAATGGAAAAGGAACTACAAAAATGCAGTAAAAAGAAGACCTACTTAAAAAGTAGAATTGGCCAAATGGAAAAGAGGTGTAAAAGCTGACAGAAAAAATAATTCATTAATAATTAGAACTGGACAAGTGGAAGCTAGCGACTCTATGAGACATCAAGAATCAGTCAAACAAAATCAAAAGAATGAAAAATGGAAGAAAACATAAAATTCCTCGATGGAAAAACAACAGATCTAGGAAAATAGATCATCGAGAGATAATGTAAAAAATGTTGGTCTATCTGAAAGCCATGATCAAAAAAAAGAGCCTGAACAGCTTCTTTCAAGAAATTACCAAGAAAGACTGCCTTGGTCTTATAGAATCAGGGAGGGAAATAATCATTGAAAGAATCCACTAATCATCTCCTGAAAGAGATCCTAAAATGAAAACTCCAAGAAATATTGTAGCCAAATTTGATAATTATTAGCTGGAGGAGAAAATACTGCAAGTAGCCAGAAAGTAACAATTTAAATATCATGGAACTACAATCAGGATTATTCGGGACTTAGCAGCTTCTACCTTAAAGGACCAAGAGGATTCGGAATATGATATGCTGGAAGGCAGAGGAGTTTGGAGTACAACTAAGGATCATCTACCTAGGAAAATTGGGCATAATCTTTCAGGGGAGGAGATGAACATTAAATGAAACAGGTGATTTCCAAACCTTCCTGATGAAAAGGTCAGAGCTGAACAGAAAATTTTATCTTCAAATACAAGGCTCAAGAGAAGCATAAAAGAGCAAACATGAAAGAAAAACAATAACATGTTATTCAATAAGGGTAAAGTGTTCATATCCCTACATAGGAAGATGACATGTAACTCCTGAGAACTTTATCTTTATTATGACATTTAGAAGGGGTAAACATAGACAGAGGGTGTAGTTATAAATTGACTATGATGTGATGATAAAAAAATAATTAAGAGGTGAAAAAGGATTGACTAGGAGAAGAGGAAAGGAGACAGAAAAAGGCAATTATATCACATTAAGAGGCACAAAGACCTATTGCAGTAGTGAGAAAGAAGGAAGGGAGGTGACGACTGTTTGAACTTTGCTCTTATCAGATTTGGCTCAAAGATGGAATAACATACACACTCACTTGGATATAGAAATCTATCTAATCCTATAGAAAGTAGGAGAGGGAAAGGGATAGGAAAGGGAGGTGGTTGATAGACGGGAGGGCAGGTGAGTGAGGCAGTGATCAGAAACAAAACACTAGTGAGGAAGAAAAGGATGAAAGGAGAGAGAAAAGCATAAACTGAGGGGAAAATAGGATGGAGAGAAAGGTACAGTTAGTAATCACAACTGTGAATGTCAATGGGATGAATTCTCCCATAAAATGGAAGCAGATAGTAGAATGGATTGAAAATTGTAATCCTACATATGTTGTTAACAAAGCAACACATTTGAAGCAGAGAGATACAGAGCAAAGGCAAAAGGCTAGAGCAAAATATATTATGCTTTAGCTGAAGCAAAAAAAAGTAGGGGAAGCAATCCTGATCTCAGACTAAGCAAAAGTCAAAATAAATTTAATTAAAAGAGATAAGGAAGGAAACTACATTTTGCTGAAAGGTACCATAGACAATGAAGTAATATATCGTTACTAAACAGGTATGCACCAAGTGGTACAACATCCAAATTCTCAGAAGAGAAGTTAAGTAATTTGTTAGAAATTGAGGGGATACCCATCAATTGGGGAATGGCAGAACAAGTTGTATACGAATGTAATGGAATACCATTGTTCCATAAGAAATGCCGAGCAGGGCAATTTCAGGAAAACTTGGAAAGTCTTCCATGAACTGATGCAGAGTGAAGTGAGCAGAACCAGGAGAACATTGTACACAGTAATAGCACCATTGCACAATGACCAACTTTGATAGACATAGCTCTTTTCAGCAATGCAATGATCTAAGATAACTTCAATACTAAAGATGGAAAATGCCATCCACATCCAGAGAAAGAACTGTGGAGTCTGAATGTAGATCAAAGCACACTATTTTCTCTCTTTTTTGTTTGTTTGTTTTTTTTTTCTTTCTTGGGATTTTCCCCCTTTATTCTGATTCTTTTTTTCACAGCATGACTAATGAGGAAATATGTTTAATATGATTGTACATGTATAGTCTATATCAGCTTGCATGCTGTCTTGGGAATGGGGGAGCAAAAGGAGGAAGAAGAATTTATAACTCAAAATCTTATAGATGTGAATGTTAAAAATTAAAAATAAATTTTTTTAAAAAAATAACTCGCCATATTATTAACAGGCACGAAGTGTCTAAAGAAAAAGTCTTTATCATCTGACCTGTATTTATATCTAGCAACCCCAAGGCACCACCATTTGACCTACTTAGGTAACCTAACAAGTGTTGGCCAAAGGCCAAACCACTTATATCTTCAGACTTTCAGACCTTTCTAAAAATCCTATAGCTGAACTTAGCTTTATATTTTATCTCTGGCAAAAAGATATAGCATTCGAGCTCCTTGAAAGAAGCAACTGTCATGTCGTTTACTTTTATCCCAGCACTTGGCATAGTGCCTGAAATGTAGTTAGTGTTTATTAAGTGCATAGATATTCTTTCATCTTTTGACTTCATAGAAAGACTCAAGGAAATGATTCTCCTCAAATTATTGAAATTGTATCAATACCAAAGCTAACCTGTTCTTGCTCACCATCTAATATTAAATATGGACAATAGTAATTCATGAACAAATATGATTGCATATGTATGCATGTACATGGCTGTACATGAGTATGTTGGATTGTGTGAGTATATGTATATGACTGTGGGGGGGCTATTAGTGTGTGGGGAGGTGAATGTCTTTGTGTGTGTGTGTGTGCATGCGTTTATGTGTGCGTGTATAAATGTGTAAGTACTGCCTCAAATGAAGCTTAGTCGTTAATAGATCTTTGGAATAGTCCTGTACTTGTGACCTAACTGATCGTTTCCAGTATATTTGACTAAAGTTCTTTTTTGCTGACATTGTTGATTCAACCTATGATGTCTGCAGACGTACCTAGGACTTGAGCTAAGTGCTGGGTAGACAGGCTGAATTCAGTGTCAACAAAGGTGAACGGGAGTAAGTGGGAATTAAAAACTAAAGAGTCTCTCCAGCTTAACTGGACTTCTCTGAGACAGTGACTGATGGGAATGACATCTAAGGACCAAGGACCATCTCCACTCCATGTTGAAGCAGCAGAAGAAAACTTTAATGGAGACGGAGTCAAGAGGTGGAAAAAAGTCAAAGGATCTATTGAATTCTCCCAAATTTCCCTCCAAACATTTTTAAATGCCTCAAAATGAATTCTAAAGTGGCAGAATCCACCAAAAAAAAAAGTGAAACAATTTCCCAGACCAAGATAACTTAGGTTGGCAAAAAAGGTCTGTCGTACCTGGGTGAGAGTGAATCTCACTTCAGTGCTGGTAAGCTGTGGATGCAGGAGTGGGTTCTATAGCTCTCAAACCACAGATTGTATGGGGTTTGGGACAACTAGTCAGAAGGAGATTACAGGGGTCCCTTTGCTGGCACTGGATGCAGTACTATGTTCCAATACCCATATGCATATCTGGGTCTGGTTTAGTCCTGGGTGAGGATGGTTTAGACTCTGGGTGAGTCTTGGGTCCCTGGGTGAGGATGAGTACTAGCACACCAGAGCTTGTGGCTACAGAGGAACAGGGACCTTGGTCACAGTTCAGGAGTAGAAAAGAGTGATTATGGTCTCACATAGACTAGAAAATAATCCAGGAAAGCAGGGATCATATGTCTTCTTAGGTCATACTACCTTAGAAGAACTGAATACTTAGACATCCCCAGAACTAGCTCTCAGAGCTGCTGAGAGAAAACCTGAAGTTAGGGAGTGTGCCCTTCATCCTGGGAGCAGATCCCAACTCTAACACAAATTTATAAGTCAAGAAATAGTCTCAAACCATAAGCAAACAAATAAAAAAAAATTGACCATAGAATGGTATGGTGACAGGGAAGATCAAAACACAAACTCAGAAAAAGACAACAAAGTGAAAACCCTTACATCCAAAGCCTCAAAAAAAATGTTAATTGGTCTCAGGTCCCAAAAGAATTTCTGGAAGATCAAAAAGGATTTTAAAAATCAAATCAGAGAGGTTGAGGAAAAATTGGGAAAAGAAATGACAGCGATACAAGAAAATCATAAAAAAAGTAAACAGCTTGTTAAAAGAAGCACAAAATTATTGAAGAAAATAACATCTAAAAACAGAATAGGTCAAATGGTAAAAGAGGCACAAAATGCACTTATGAGAAAATTTCCCTAAAAAGCAGAATTGGTCAAATGCAACAGGCGGTACAAAACTCATTGAAGAAAGTAATTCCTTAAAAATGAAATTAGGCAAGTGGAAACTAAAGACTCCATGAGACATCAAGAAACAATAAGAAAATCAGAAGAATGAAAAAATAGGAGAAAATGTGAAATGTCTCATTGGAAAAACAACTGACCTGGAAAATAGACTGAGGAGAAATAATTTAAGAGTTATTGGACCACTTGAAAGCTGTGTTCAATAAAAGAGCCTAACATCATCTCTCAAAGAATTATCAAGGAAAGTTGCCCTAATATCAAAAAACCAGAGGGTGAAATAGAAATTGAAAGAATCCACTGATCACCTCCTGAAAGTGATCCCAAAATGACAAATCCTAGAAACATTATAGCCAAATACAAGAGCTCCCAGGTCAAGAAGAAAATATTGCAAGGAGCCAGAAAGAAATAATTTAAATATCATGAATCCACAGTCAGAATAACACAAGATTTAATAGCTTTTACATTAAAGGAGCAGAGGACTTGGATTATGATATTCTGGAGGGCAAAGCAGTTAGGATTACCACCAAGAATCAACTACCCAGAAAAACTGACTATAATCCTTCAAGGAAAAAAGAAGTGGATATTCATTGAAACAGAGGATTTCAAGCATTCCTAATTAAAAGACCAGAGAAATTTGACTTTCCCATGCAAGACTCATGAGAAGCATAAAAAGATAATCAGGAAAGAGAAATCAAAAAGGATCCAAAAAGGTTAAACTGTATACTCCTACATGGGAATATGACACTTATAAATCCTAAGAACTTTCTCATCATTAAAGAAGTTAAAAAGAGTATACACAGACAGAGAATATGAAAGCATATCACATATGATAAAATGATATCTAAAAAATAAAATTAAGAGGTTATAAAGAGAAAACACTTGAAGAAGGGTAAAGGGAGTGATAGAATGGGTTAATTTATTTCATATAAAAGAGGCATGAAAAAGCTTTTACAGTGGAGGGAAAGATGGGGGAACCATGATGGGGAGCATTTGGTCCTTATTCTCATCAGAATTGGCTCGAAGAACAAATAGTATACACACTCATTTGGATATTGAAATCTACAGGGAAGTAGGAAAGGGGATAAGAGAAAAAGGAAGAGATCTGATAATAAGGGATGGCAGATTGGGGGAGGCAGCAGTCAGAACTGAAACACTTTTGAACATGGACCAGGAGAAAGGAGAGAAAGAATAGGATAAATAGGGAAGGGAGTGGGATGTAGTAAAAGGAAATACATAGTGATCACAACTGTGAAAAAATATTATGCCAAGTTTCTCTAATAAAGGTATCTTTTCTCAAATATATAGAGAATTTAGTCAAATTTATAAAAAAAAATTAAAGCCATTCCCCACTTGATAAATGGTCAAAGGATATGAACATGCAGTTTTCAGATGAAGTAATCAAAGTTATCTATTGTGATATAAAAAGGCTCTTAATTATTATTGATTACAGAAATACAAATTAAAATAACTTTGAGGTATCACCCCATACCTATAAATTTTCCTAATATGACAGAAAAAGAAAATGACAAATGTTGGAGGGGGTGTGGGAAAATTGATACTCTAATGCATTGGTGGTAGAGTACTTGACTGAGTCAACCATTCTGGAAAGCAATTTGGAACTATTCCCAAATGTCTATAAAAATATCCATACACTTTGATCTACCAATACTGCTACTAGGTCTGTATACCAAAAAGAAAAACACACAAAACAGAAAAGGGCCTATATGTACATAAATATTTATGACCCTTCTTTCAGTAGCGTCAAAGAATTGTAAACTGAGGGGAAGCCCATCAAATAAGGAATGGCAGAACAAGTTGTATATGATTGTGATGGAATACTATTGTATTCTAAATGTTGATAAGCTGGATGTTCTCAGAAAAACCTGGAAAACATGAACTGATGCAAAGTGAAATGAGCAGAACCAGGGACTCCTTGTACAGAGTAAAAACAGTATTGTACAACGATCAACTGTGAGTGACTTATCTATTCTCAGCAATACAATGACCTAAGACAATTCCGAAGGACTTATGATGAAAAATGCTTATCCATCTCCAGAGAATGGTTGGAGTCTGAATGAAAATTGAAGCATACTTTTTAAAGCTTTATTTTTCTTTATTTCCAGGCTGGGGTGGGGAGGTATCTGTGTTTTCTTTCATAACATGATTAATAGGGAAAATGTTTTATCTGTATAACCTACATTAAATTGCTTACCTTCTCAATGAGACATAGGGGTGAATGGAGGGAGAAAATTTGCAACTCAATTGTTTTTTTATTAAATATCAAATTTTACTTTTACATATAACTGGGGAAAATAAAACATTATAAAAGGAAACTTTAGTAGAAAATATCTTGTAATACAACCTATGAAGTGTTCCAGTTTTTCCCTAAGAGCAGGGATTCCCATGAGACTGTGTGTGTGAGTGTGACTATGTGTATATGTTGAGGGTGGGGAGGGCATGTTTATAAGACAGCTAGGAGACAAAAATGTAAAAGGAAAACAAGAGGTCAAAAGCAAATTGAAGGCTATTAGAAACTTATGTTCACAAGCAAAGATATTAAATTACTTTATGAAAGTACTATATGAAAAGTAAATGTGTTCCTTCCAAAATGCAATAATTTGAATACAAATGAAATTTAAAATTGCCATTATACTCATGGTAAATCAGTGCTTGAGACTGAGGTTCTTTCTACCTTAAAGAGATGTGTTTCATTTACAAAAGGGGAGGATAGTACTAATGTGATCAAAGATCTTTGTCATCCATTCAATCAGCCTCAGGTGGAAAGGCTGGCTTATATCTTTGTAAGTAGGCCTAAAGTCCCTAATTACTAGGCGCTAAGCCAATGTGGGCATGAAGCCCTCACAATCCTAAAGGGAGTTGCTAAGACCAGAGCCAATGGTATATCCATTGAGTTCTCATCAATCATGAATTCAACCTATCAGAGACCTGAATTCTAGCCAATCAGATGCTGGCTACTATGCAAAAGGAGAGCCCAGAGAGTGAGAGGAGCAGAATTGAAGAAGAGCAGAATTGAAGGAGAGCAGAATTGAAGAGAGAATAGAAGAAAGAAGAGAATTGAAAGGGAGAAGAACTGAGAGCAGCAGAACTGAGAGGAGCAGAACTGAGAGGAAAACTTTGAGACAGCAGGCACCATGAGGGCACTGAAGAGCAAATGTTGAGAGAACCAGTGTCCACAGAGCTGCAGAAGAGAGTGCTGAGTGGAGAATTAGGATTTGTGAGTGATTGCTTACAGGAAGGCCCTAGCAGGGGGGAAGATTACAGGATGACTTGGTTCTTTGCTATAATACTATGTTATAATTTCCTTATTACTACATTGAGGTAGGCTTACTGGTTTTGGAATATAACTGCTGCTATGCCAAATTGGGGGTATTAGTTCTTGGATTTGATCCTCTGGATTCTAAATAAGTGTTATACTTCCTCTGCCTTCTACATAGAGAGTTTTTCATACTTTGCAATTCCAAACCATTCAGGCATGTTCACAGTCATCCTCGAATATTGCCTTAATGATGTAGGGAGAAGATACAAGGAGATGAAGGAATACAAGAAAAAGAGAAGGAAGGCCAAGAAGCCAGGCAACCTCTTCCTGGCATTATTTAAGAAACTTGTTCTCAAAATTATCTCTAGCCACTTACTACCCAGTAAAGAGCCTGGTGCATGGCAGGTAATATATCATTTACTCTGTGTTCCTGAAAGGAGGGATTTCCATCACAATACAATCATCTATACTGATGGTACTAGACTTTTGTACTTGAAGGAATTATTATTGTCAAAAGTTCAGTTTGCTAATTAACTTAGCTTTTTTTATCCTGGAATTCTAGGCTTGCTACATTTTTTGTTGTTCAGTTGTGCCTAACTCTTAATGACTCCATTTGAGGTTTTTCTGGCAAAGATAATAGAATGGTTTCACATTTCCTTTTTCTACTTATTTTACAGATGAGGAAACTGAGGCAAACAGGGCTAAGTGACATACCCAGGGTTACACAGCTAGCAAGTGTCTGAAGCCAGATCTGAATTTATGAAGATGACTCTTCCTGACTCCAGGCCCAGCATTCTATCCACTGTGTCATCTAGTTGCCCCTACAATTTGGTAACGACTTAACTTTAGAGATTATTTCAAACTACTGCTTTCATGCTGTCTGTATTTTAGAACTGTTTATTGACGTTTTGCCCAGATTGTATTTTTCCTTTCCTTTCTCAGTACCACCTTCCCCTCTGGCTGGAATACTCTCTGACATCTCCACCTGTGTATATCATTCTCTTCGTTCCTGAGCCTCTCCAGTTCTAAGTGGTACCTAAGTTCTTGAATCTCTCATCAAAATCCTTTTGGGCATCTCCTAAGCATTTATCATAGTATAATTTGCAATGTTGAGATGCAATGAGGCATTTCTTCTTTTTGATGCCAGTAATAATTGGCTTTAAGTCTTTTCTCTGACACATATTAACTCTGTTAATATGAACAATTCACTGGGCTTCTCAACACACCAGTGTACTCTTCAAGACTAAATTGCAGAGAAGGTGCACATTAGCATTGGTAGAGGGAGTCTCAAGCCAAGAGTTCACTTTGTGCTCAACCATTCATTTGTGTCCAACTCTACATGACTTGATAGACCTTGATGAGATTTTCTTGGCAAAGATACTGGAGTCATTTGCCATCTCCCACTCCAGTGTGCCCCCATTTTACAGATGAGAAACTGATGCAATTAGAAGTTCAGTGACTTTCCCAGGGTCAGATAACTAGTATGTGTCTGAGGCTGGATTTGAATTCAGATCTTCTTTACTCCCAGCTTGGTGCTCTATTCATTATACCACCTAACTTCTACCAAGGAGTTCATTACAGAAATAAAATTACAGATCTAGTAAAAATTTTAAAAAATTAAGAATTTCATCTTCATGAGTATGTCATATGACTTGTTCTACTACTAAAGGATAAGATCCCTGAGAAGGATTATGTCCTATCATTTCTGTATCCATACTACTTGGCAAGAAGCATTGCTTAACAAGTGCTTGTTGATTTGGACTGAACCTATACAAGTACTCATGGGATTAAGGTACCTAAATTTACCTGTTTTGACATCGATTAATGCAAATTAACAAAAGTTTCTGCAAATATAATGTTCTGGGCACAAGATTAAGTTAAAGGGATTATTAATAAAATCCCTAAATGGTACAGGGATTTTATTAAAAGGTAGTAAAAGGTACACTATTGTGGGCCACCCTATCCCTGTTCGACAGAATCCACACCTGACACCAGAACAGATTGATGAATTGCATCAGACCTACCTGGAGGAACTAAGAAAATTATTTGAGAAGCACAAAAGAAAGTATGTGATCTCAGAACAGGAAACTTTCATTTTTAAATAAACACAGCTGTAGAAAGTATCCAGGACGTCATAAGAACTTTGTGGCATTGAAAGAACCATCTCTGAATCCATAACAACTGGTATCTGTCAAAGACTGTGCTGTGCATTTAATGAATGTTTACGGTTATAAGAGGAAAAAAAATGCACAATGAAATGTATCCCAAAGAGTAATGCACAGAAACTTGAGCAGCAAAGAAATTGTAGATATATAGAACCTTCAAAATTATCTAATCCACCCCTCTGTCTCCAGACATTCTTCCTTTTCTTACTTCATATTTAGCTTTTAGTATTTAAATTTATGATATATTTTTTTCTTTTCTTTATTCTGTATTTGAGTTCTTGTATTTGAGTCTGAAATTTAAAAAAAGGAAAGAAATACAGGCATAGAGACAAAGTGATTTGCTAAGGCAATGAAAGAACCAAATGTCC
>JAQQSZ010013007.1:0-11867 GCA_028646595.1 Phalanger gymnotis | reverse complement strand
CACAGACACAGAGATGTAAAAGGAGAGGATTTTGTGAATCCTATACACAAAGTGCTTGGCCCTCTGATGTAACAGAGGCCAGGTGCCATGCTTTATTGGGGTCGTGGAGACCCTGCTTTTAAGATGATCTGGGGCAGATCCCCGGTTGGTCTCTTCCAGTTGTTTAAGAGACATCTTTCTCCTACTAGCTTCTTCAGAACTTTCATATAATGTATTTTATATTCCCAAACTCATAGATTGGATTTAGATTGAGGAGTTGGGAGTAAGTAGGTAGGAACCCAAGTCTTTTAATCTAATCTTGATATGATGGGATTTTAACATAATCCTTAATTGCTCTCTTTAGCTCTTTAATCATGGAAATCTCTGCCTTTGTCTTATTCCCACTTGGCTTTTGGCTAACTTCCTCTTTGAAACAGACCCTTTTCTGTGGAGCTGAGTGAGCTGACAATTTTTCTAATTTTCAACTCAGCTGCTGTATTTCTTGTTGCAGCCTCTGTCTCTCCTCCCTCTCTCCCACTTGTTTCTGAAACTGATCTGAATCAGGGTATAGTAAGTCTGAGTAAGGCAGAGCTCTGGAATTTGGGGAGGAGGGTAGCGATTATTCCAGAGTAGAACCAGCAAGGTAGAGGGTGTGGTCTGAATGGGCTGCAAACTGCCTGGGCTGTTTCTCAGACCAGCCTTTGGTGGCTTTAAGAGCCTCTTTGATAAGATCCAAGCCCCCAGGGTTTTCTGACTCTTAGCTTTTTACTGGTCCCCTATGACTTTTCAAGAGCCCACAGTAAGGGCATCATTGTGTGGTCCAAAGGGGTGTTTTTTCCACTACTTTAAGAAAACCCTTGATAATCTGGGCGGTGATAGTACATCCCTGGTCCTGATCCGCGGCAGTCCTAAGGACTCCACCTGCCTCATGATAAGGAAAATTCCTTACCTCACCAGCATAAGCTGGGTTGTCCGCGGAGTCGGGATGGTGCTTCCCGCTGAGAAATTCGGATTCTGAGAAATTTGGATTCGTCCCAAGGCTGTGCACTGTGCGATCTTCCCTTCTGCTCTTCTCCTTCCTCTGGTGAATTCGTCCCAAGGCTGTGCTCCTTCCTCTCCCGAAGAAGGCACCTTGGGGATCATGAGGGGTGTGCGTGTGGCTCCGCGTGGTGCCCCACGTTTGGGCGCCACTTGCAGGGGTCTCTCTTACCCCATACTCCCAGGCCTTTGTCCAGCAAAGGCCTGATCTCGTGGGCAATGAATGAGGCAGGAAGCAAAGATGGTTAACAGCTCCATTTAATTAAGTCAGTGATCAGATTTTTATAGCCTTTATTATGTAGTACTAGGACTGCCTTGGTCTGCCTACTCTCCGCCTACTCTCCTCCCCTTTCTTTCCTGCGCTCTCCCCATAATTCACCCGTGCACAGGTAAATCTGGAAAATAACCCAGCACCACGTTGCCAACAAGGGCGAGACCCTTCCTCCAGACTCCATCTTGTTCCTCCCACACCTCAGAGCCCTGAGGCTATCTCAGCTGGCTCTGGGTGCGGAGGTCCAACAATAGCTAGGATAGGCTCTAACTCGTCCCGTTACAATAATATATGTAATGTTCCTTGAAGAAAGCTAAGGATTCTGGCTTACATTAAAGGTGGTAAGCTGGAGATGGAATGCTGTAGATTGGGACCTGCTAGTAAGTCATTTTGATAGGAATGACATGTGTGAAGGAAATACAAAAGAAACTGAATATAGACAATCAAATGAGATTGATGACAGATAAAATGCTCAGAACAGAAAATCATTGAATGCAAGAAATGCTGATGGTGATGCATTTGGGACTAGATGCCTCATGTTATTGTCACAGTTCTCCAGGCCTTGCTCAGGTTTAACAAACTAACTTGTGTTAGATTTTGAGCTGATCATATAATCTCCAAACCTTTGTTTCCAGAAATTAATTTCAAAAAATAACTCCAAAAGGGATATTGAACATTCTTTCTTTCTTTTTTTCATTTCACACACTACTCAGATATTTAGAGGCATGTTTTGCCTTCAACATTCACTCTGATTCTGTCAAAGCCAGTGTCTAAAAAGAACATTTGCCTGAGCTGGTGAACTTGTACTTCAGACTTACCATTCATTTGCCCTTGTTAAAACATTAAAGTGCTTCATTATGCTGTAGGCTTAGCAAGAAAAGAGGAAAGATGAATTCCTATTGGGATGAAAATTATAAACAATCTAATTATCCCTGGGTCCCCACAACCAGAGAGAGAGAAAGAAAGGGACATGGAAATAAATAGCTCTTCTTATCTTAAAAGACTGTGCAATTAAAAAAAACAAAAGGCAGGGGTTTTTTTCCTCTTTGGCTCAAAGAAACTAAAGTTTTGAAACATTTAAATATACTGACTTTCCCCTCATTGGTTTGTAGAATTTATTTTTGGTATTGGGTATGAGGAATGGCCCTATTGCTATTGGCATCATTGATATTATTTATTTTCTACTCGGGCTTATGATTTCGTTGATTGTGGACACCAGTAACTTACTACCTTCGGGGTATGAAGGGACCCTAAGAATCAAGTGGTCATAGAATCATAGCTGTACAGCTAGAAGGAAACTTAGAGGCAGCTAGTTTATTTCTCTAACTTCACAAATGATGAAAATGAACCTCAGGGAAGTGAAGGGCCAACAGTTATATAGGGAGTGATGTTTTAGGATTTGAACCTAGGGCCTCAGTTCCCAGAGCCAGTGCTCTTTCTACTGTATTACACGACCTCCTCTCTTTCATTTTTTATAGCTTTACAAAGTTGCTGAGGGAAATGAGAAAATCTTACTTGCCCATCATCACAAAATTTAGTGTGTGTCAGATATAATGCTTGATTCCAAGGCTAGCCATCTAACCACTAAAGACATGATGTCTTTATTATTATTTTATTACAGTAGATGTATCATTCAATTGATGATTCTTTCATGAAATAGACATCTCTGGCTACATTAGGCAAATCTTACAACAATATGATAAATGCATTGCAAACAAATTCCCTCCCAAATATGATAAAAGACCTCTATAAATGTTATTGTCTATGGACCCAAATCTTGTTGCCCACTAAAAAAACATTTTAACTAAGGCTAAACCTTTTGAGAATCAATTAATGGTATTGGGTAAGCCATAACTTTTTGATATAACAAAGGATTGCACACTCACACATCCTCAGAGATGTTTACAAGATGTCTCCCAACCAATTTATCTTGATGATCATTCACTCAAATCCCATCAAGATCTGTCCTTCCCAATAACATTCTCTTACAACCCCTGGGCTTTGCCATATATCTTGTGTTTGGCCCCTAAAAACTACAAGACTTTTCTATTTACTTTGTAGTTGATCTCCCCTGTATCTGTTGTTTCTCCTAAATTGAATATAAGCTCTTTAAAAGCAAAAATTGTCTAATGTTCTTTTTGTATGCCCATTGCTTCACAGAGTGTTTGATACATTCTACATTTTCTAATTCATTGCACTGTTTTTTAAAAATTGTTTAACTTTTTTTTTTCTAAGATAAAAGATAATTCATCACAAAAGGTCCAAAAGTTCAGGAATGACTGTGACAAGGTATGTGACTTAGAGTAAATAGTTACATGGCTCTGTTTAAAAATAACTTCGATATTATAATATAATCTAACTAAAATTAAATTATTTTAAATGTCCATTTATCACTTAATAACGTATGCTAAAGGTATAACATATTTTTTTTTGCTTTCAACAAAGTTATATTTTTCATTTAGCAAGACTAAATTCCATTTTTGAAGAAAATTGCAATAAAACAATGAAAAGCCTAAATTCCCCTACTGGCTTGTTTATACCTTCAAGGCTGAACAACTACATTATATTTATTTTTGTACCTTATTTAGTGCCTCTGGCAAAACCTATTAGTTATCCAACTTTTTATTGAATTTATAAATTAAAAAGGTGGACATTTAAAAATTTTTGGATAACCCATAGACACATTCACCAGTAGAACAACTAAACTAAGCAAGGAAAGAAAAAAAAATCTTTTCCACTCTCCAAAATCTTTTGCCTGAAATATTTTGAGAATTTTGTATCAGCAACATTGCACAGAAGAAAATAATATGAAGGATTTTTTTTTCCAAACAAAAGACCCATGATATGGAGCTATCTAAAAAGAAATAAAAGATTATCTGGTAGAGGCCCTTCTATCAGGATGTCCCACTTGACTACATCTATTCACTTTTAGATGCACTTCCAATGCAAGATGCTTACTTTCTTGGTCACAAAACAAAGTGGAAAACACCAGGAAAAGTCATTTCTGCTCCATGTGTATCATCATAAATGCGTAAATTCCAAATTGGGTCATAACCATCAGGTGCTTCCATTTCAACATGTAGACTCATTTCACTCTTCAAACACTTTTTTCAGATCAGTTCTAAAAATTGACAATCCCTATGTTTATTTACACCTAACTTGCATTTCTTTGACATTATTTTTCAAAGAGAGGATCATGTTTGGTGCAAAAATACAACAGTGTACAGAGAGGCAGGAATATCTGTTTTCTGATATAGCTACTAGAAAATGTCAAGGGTTTGCTTACATAGATAAAAATGTTTTTGAAAGCTCTATTTTGTCTAACAATATTTAACATGTATTGGAGCAGCTAGGTGGTAAAGTGGATACAGTACAGGGCCTGGACTCAGGAAGACTCATCCTCCTGACTTCAGATAAAGCCTCAAACATTTACTAACTGCATGACAGTTGGCAAATCCTGTTGGCCTCAGTTTCATCATCTGTAAAATGACCTGTAGAAGGAAATGGCAAACCACTCTAGTATCTTTGCCAAGAAAACCCCAAACAAGGTTACAAAGAGTCAGACAAGGACTGAAAAATTACCAGTAACATATATTTACTCTGAAGGGAAATAAATTGAAAATCTCAGGTCATTAATATTACCCCAATGCTCCTACCCAGAAATTATTTTTTTAACTTTTCAAATATTTCATATTTTCTCATGTTCTTGTTATTTACCACCAAGACAATGAAAATCACTTTTTTTCTTTATATCTACAGAGGCTAGTGCACTGAATAACATACAGTGGGTACTTTACAAATTCTTATTTAAGGAATAATTGCTTGTTTTCATATTTGATGTGGTAGAAAAGATAAATTTGATTTGGAGTCAACAGATCTGACTTAAAATCTTGAAACTTCTTATTATAGGTATGAACTTAAGAAAGTTATTTTATCTCTCTGGCCCTGTTACCTCTAATTCTATACATTTTCAAAGCTGGGAAAGACTTTAGACAGGACTTAGTTTAAGGAATTCATTTGGGAGATGGACCTAGAGGAGAGACCTTACAGTAGGGATGCTATCAATATGAGTCCTTCTGGCTCACAACGCAACTCTTTACTATCTCTCATCCCCCTACATGTCTAACCTGTTGCCAAGGTCTGTTCTTTTCACCTTTACAACAACTTTTTTATATGCCTCTTTCTTTCCCTTGACACTGGTACCATTAAAGTTCAGACCCTCATCACCTCGAGAGTAGACACTCATAACAGCCAGCTCACGGGTTTCTATTCCTTAAGTCTCTTCTCACTCCAATTCATTCTCCATTCAGCCACTAAAGTGATTTTCCTAAAACACAAAACCAACCACATTAGTCAGTAAACTACAGTGGCTCTGTGTTGCCTCAACAAAAAAATACAAAATGTACTGATTAGCATTAAAAACTCTTCATAACCTAGTCCTCCTCCTCCTTTCCAGTCTTCCTCCACCATGTTCTTTGCAATGTGCTCTCTGATCAAATAATATCAGTTTCCTGGCTCTTTCACAAAAAAAAAAAAGCACTCCATCTCTCAGCTCCAGATTTTTTTTTCTATTTCCTACACCACAATGTTCTCCTCCCTCAACTCTACCGACAGACTTTCTTGGTTTCCTTCAAGACAAAACTAAAATCCCATCTTCTACAAAAAGCTTTCTTCAACCTCTCTTAATCTTAATTTATTCCACCTGTTAATTATTTCATTTGAGTCTTGCACATAGCTTTCATTGCATATATTAGCTTTCATGTTATCTTTCTCATTAGGTTGTAAGCTTCCAGCAGGGAGGGCATATCTTTTCCTTCTTTTTCTATTTCCAGTCCTTAATACAGTACCTGACACACAGTAGTTTCTTCATAAATGTTTATTGATTGATTGAGTTAATCTAATAATTTTATACCATTTTATTGGTGGAGGTTCAAACAGAAAATAGGATTTCCCTTGCTCAAATTGGGTAGGCAGCAGCTTATATGAAAGGCAAAATAATGTAGTAAAAAGGGTATGGGACTATATAAAAGCCAGTGGCTCCATGAAGCAACAACAAATATGAGAACAAAGTCAAAAGACTGAAAAAAATTGAAGAAAATATAAATTATCTCATAGAAGAGGTAGAGCCAAGGTGGCAGAGAAAAGGCAGTGACTTGCCTGAGCTCTCCCAAAACCCCTCCAAACACCTATAAATAATATCATAATTCATTTCCCAAAGTAGCAGAACCCACAAAAGGACAGAGTGAAATAATTTTCCAACCAAAGACAATTTAGAAGGTCAGCAGGAAAGGTCTGTTGTACTTGAGCGAGAGTGGAGCACAGTCAAGCAGAGGCTGCACCTACCAGCCACAGCAAACCAGGAGCAGGCCTTGGGAGCCACTGAAACAGCAGTGGCAGTGGCTGCTTCCAGAGCTGGTGGTCCACAGATGATAAAGGGTTGAACAACCGATCAGAAGGATATTGCAGGGATCTCTTTGCTGGCACTGTGGGACAGGATTCTGTTGCTTTGCCCATACTCAGATCAGGATCACAGTCCTTGGTTGCAGTCCCAGGGCCAGAAGGAGCACTAGCACATCAGAGCTTGCAACCACAGAAGAGCAAGAACCCACATCAAAGTTCCAGGGCAGATATGAGTGTTTGTGGTCACTCACAGATCAGATCACAGGCCAGGCAAGTAGTAAAATCACCTCTCCTTAGATCATACTATGTTTCCTGCTGACCTTAGAACATGCTATGTTGCAGGTCCCTAGAACTATCTCTGAAAACAGCTACACAAAGTTCCTGAAGCTTGGGAAAGTGCTTCCTCCACCTTGGAAGCAGAGCCTCACTTTAACAAAGACCTAAAAGTAAAAAAATAGACTGGAAAAATGAGCAAATAGCAGAAAAAGATGTTCTCATAGTAGAAAGTTACTATGGTGACAAGGAAGATCAAAACTCATACTTAAATTTTTTTTTAAAAAAAAAAGCAAAAGCTCCACCATCCAAGTTCTCCAAGAAAAATATGAATTTGTCCCAGGCCACAGAAGAGTTCAAATAGGATTTTGAAAATCAAGTAAGATAGGTGTAAGAAAAATTGGGAAGAGAAATGAGGATGACACAAGAAAATCATGAAAAATGAGTCGACAGCTTGGTAGAGGAGAAAGACATATATGTACCCATAAACTGAAGAAAATACACCTTAAAAACAGACTAGGCCAAATGGAAAAATAGGTACAGAAAGATGATGAGAATACCTTGAAAAACAGAATAGGGCAAATGGAAAAAGGGGCACAAAAATTCAGTGAAGGGAAAAAAACTCCTTAAAAAATACAATTACCCAAATGACAAAGAAAGTACAAAAGTTCCCTGAAGAAGATAAATCCTTAAAAATTAGAATTGAGCAAATGGAAGCTGATGACTTTATGAGAAATCAAGAAACAATTAAAATAGAAAAATAGAAGACAATGTGAAATATCTTATTGTAAAAACAAACAACTGACCTGGAAAATAGACCCAGGAGAGATAATTTAAGAAAAAAAAAATTATTGGACTACCTGAAAGCATGATTAAAAAAAAAAAAAGATTCTCTAATGAGAGGAGGGCAGAGCCAAGATGGCAGAGTGAAACCCCTGACTTACCAGAGCTTTCTTACAAATTCTGCCTGATACCTCTAAAAAAGTGAATCTGATCAGATCCGAGAGAGTTAGAAGCCACTAGTAGACTGAGTGTGGCAGATTTCCAAGCCAGGAGAGTCCACAGGGAAAACAGGATGGACTTGTAGGCTGGGAGAGTGCCAGACATGCAGAACTGCCCCAACAACACCAAAGGAAGAGCAGCTGTGGAACTCAGCCATCAAACCAGACTGGGACAGTGCTGGGCAAGCAAAACCAAACAATACCTTAGGGCAAGCAGGAACTGGGCAAGGCCTGAAAGGGCAGCTATGGTGGCAAGCCCCAGGCCTCTCAGCCCAGGACGGAAGTCTGGTGGAACTACAGGAGACACCAGCACAGAGCCAGTGGGATGGCCCCAACTACTCCTGAGGTTTCTAGCCCACAGTCTAAAGGTTTGAAACTAGCCCTCTTGAACTTCCAGGAGCCATCATGACCCAGTAAAAAAAAACCTCTCATTCCTCCCTTCCACACCCAGACAATACTAACCTGGAGAAACTCTGGAACAGAGGAGCCAGAAATGGGGCCTCAATACACTTTCAGCTTGGGAAGCTCAAGAAACAAGCCCACTTCTGGTGATAAAAGGAGACTAGTGCAGGAAGAGAGGTGTCCTGGCAGGAGTCACCTCAGTAGACCAGAGGGAGTTCCTGAACCCAGGAGGTGGAGCCAGTAAGCACCAGCATCAGGACCCCAGAAGAGCCTTCACATAGCCAGCAGTAGTGGCAGACATCTACATAGACAATTGCTGAGATCACTCATGCTGTAGAACAGCCCTAGTGGAAGGAGACTGCCAGCAGCCAGACCACTTGTCCCCATGCATCACACCAGAATCTTCAGTGTAACCCAGAGGAAATCAGAAAGACATCACCTGGCATCAACAATGGCACAACAGCCATCTCCAATGCAGCACCAGGTGAGTGGCAGAATTACATAGCCTCTAGCTGACAAAACCCAGGCCACGAGACACAAAGCCAGTAACCAGGCCCACAGTTCCCAGCACAAAAAGCTTGGGACAGAGCCCCCTGAGCCCCAGAAGCAGATATCCACTTTAAAAGCCAGGCAAGAGATAACCACCATAAAGAAGCAATCCTGAAAAACAAGGACTATTGATTCCTATTATGGAGACAGAGAAGATCAAAATACCAATTTAGAAGTGCATAGCATTGACACTATACCCACATCTGAAATCTCAAAAGGGAATGTGAACTGGTTTCAAGCCCAAAAAGCATTCCTGGAAGAATTCAAGGAGGATTAAAAAAAATTAGAGAGGTAAAAAGATGGAAAAAAATCACTTATGAGAACAAATCATTAAAAAAAAGTGGCAAAATTGTTAAGGAGGTTCAGAATCTAATTGGAGAGAATGACTCCTTGAAAAGAAAAATTAGGCAAATGGAAAAAGAGGTACAGAAGTTAAATGAAGAAAGCAATTCATTAGAATTGGGTAAGTAAAAGCTAATGACACTGTGAGGCATCAAGAATCAGTCAAACAAAATCTAAAGAATGAAAAAATAGAAGAAAATGTGAAATATCTATTTGAAAAAAAACTGACCCAGAAAATAGATCCAGGAAAGATAATCTAAGAATTATTGGTCTACCTAAAAGCCATGATGAGAAAAAAGAGCCTGGACAGTATCTTCCAAGAACTCATCAAAGAAAACTTCCCTGAAGTCCTGGAACCAGAGAGTAAAATAGTCATCAAAAGAATCCACTGATCATCCCCTGAAACAGATTCCAAATTGAAAACTCCAAGGAATACTGTAGCCAAATTCCAGAATTATCAGATCAAGGAGAAAATACTGCAAGCAGCCAGAAAGAAACAATTCAAATATCGTGGAACTACAATGAAGATCACAGAGGATCTTTCAGCTTCTACATTAAAAAAACAGAAGGAATTGGAATAAAATATTCCAAAAGGCAAAGGAGTTTGGACTACAACCAAGAATGAACTACCCAGCAAAACTGAGCATAATTTTTCGGGTAAGGAGATGGACGTTCAATGAAATAAGAGAATTCCAGACCTTCCTGATGAAAAGGCCAGAGCTCAATGGAAAATTTGATCTTCAAATACAAAACTCAAGAGACATAAAAAAGTAAACAGGTGGAGGAAAAAAAAAACAACCTTATTATTCAATAAGTGGAAATTATTTACATCCTTATATAGGATTATATTGTTTTATATGTGTTATATATGTAATGTATATATACATATGTATATATGCATATATATATATGTCAGTCATGACAATGGTACAGTTATTACACCAATTAAAAGGGATATACATAGACTGAGGATGTCAGTACGAAGTAACTGATGTGATGATAAAAACATAATTAAGGGGTACAAGGGGATGGTTCTGGGACAAGAGGCAAGGAGGAGGTA
The DNA here is from genome assembly GCA_028646595.1 of Phalanger gymnotis. Classification (NCBI taxonomy): domain Eukaryota; kingdom Metazoa; phylum Chordata; class Mammalia; order Diprotodontia; family Phalangeridae; genus Phalanger; species Phalanger gymnotis. The sequence continues at coordinate 1,552 of JAQQSZ010013007.1, read as the reverse complement.
GAAAAGGGTAAATTACATTACATGAAGAGGCATAAAACATGTTATAGTAGATGGAAAGAAGGGAAGGAGAAGAGCACTGTTTGAGCTTTACTCTGACTGGATTCAGTTCAAGGAGGGAATAAAATACTCTGATAAGTATAGAAATCAAACTTGTCCTACAGGCAGTAGGAAGGGAAATGGAAAGAAAAGGAGGGTGTGGTGAGAAGGGAGGGAAGAAGTAGCAAGGGGAAAAGGGTCAGATAAGGATGGGGTGTCAATAGGGAGGGAAAATTGAAGAAGGCAGTGGTCAAAAGCAGAACTGTTTGGAGGAGTGGAAGGGAGAAAGGACAAATAAAAGCATAAAAGAGGGGAGAAATGGAATGGAGAAAAAGACACAGATAGTAATCATAATGGTGAGTGTGAATGGGATGAATTCTACCATAAAATGGAGGTGGATAGCAGAATGGATTAAAAACAACAAACCTACGATATGTTGTTTACAAGGAACACATTTGAAACAGGTAGATACACACAGGGTAAAAGTAAAAGGCCGGAGTAGAATATATTATGCTCTAGCTGAAGTTAAAAAAAAAAAGCAGAGGTAGCAATCCTAACCCCAGATGAAGCAAAAGCAAACATAGATCTAATTAAAAGAGATAAGGAAGGACACTATACCTTGCTAAAAGGCAACATAAACAATGAAGCAATACCATTTCTTACCATATATGCACCCAGTGGTACAACATCAAAATTCTTAGAGGAGAAGTTAAGGAACCTACAGAAAAAATAGACAGCAAGACTATACTAGTGGGAGAACTAAACCTCCCCCTCTCTGAACTTGATAAATCTAACCTCAAATAAAAAAGAAAAAAAGTTAAGGAGGAGAATAGAATGTTAGAAAAGCTAGATGTGATAGACCTCTGAAGAAAACTGAACAGGGATGGAAAGGAATATACTTTTTCTTAGCATACATGGCCCATAAAAAAAAATAATTGACCATATACTAGGGCATAAAAACCTCACGATCCAGTGAAAAAAGGCAGAAATAGTCAATGCATCCTTTTCAGACCATGATACAATAAAAATTATTTATAATAAAGGACCATGGAAAGATGAACTAAAAATTAATTGGAAACTAAATAATCTAATACTAAAGAATGAGTGGATCAAAGAACAAATAAGAGAAATAATAACTTCATTCGAGACAATGACAATAATGAAACAACTTACCAAAACTTATGGGATGCAGCAAAAGCAGTTCTTAAGGGAAGCTTTATATATCTAAATGCTTACATGAATAAGCTACATTAAAAAATAGATCAATGAATTGGGCATGCAACTGAAAAAGCTAGAAAAAGAACAAATTGAAAATCCCCAATTAAATACCAAATTAGAAATACTGAAAATCAAGGGAGAGATTAATAAAATTGAAATCAAGAAAACTATTGAATTAATTAATAAAGCTTAGGGCTGGTTTTATGAAAAAAGCAATAAAATTGCTAAACCTTTGGTCAATTTGATTTAAAAAAAGAAAGAAAACCAAATTACCAGTATCAGAAATAAAAAGGGTGGG
>JAQQSZ010013006.1:0-11867 GCA_028646595.1 Phalanger gymnotis | reverse complement strand
TTAGTCTATTTTTAAGGTGTTATTTTCTTCGGTATTTTTTGGGGTCTTCTTTAGCCAGTCATTGACTTGTTTTTCATGGTTTTCTCACATCACTCTTATTTCTCTTCCCAATTTTTCCTCTACTTCTCTAACTTGCTTTTCCAAATCCTTTTTGAGCTCTTCCATGGCCTGAGACCAGTTCATGTTTTTCTTGGAGGCTTTTGATGTAGGCTCTTTGACTTTGTTGATTTCTTCTGGCTGTATGTTTTGGTCTTCTTTGTCACCAAAGAAGGATTCCAAAGTCTGAGACTGAATCTGGGTGCGTTTTCGCTGCCTGGCCGTGTTCCCAGCCAACTTACTTGACCCTTGAATTTTTCAGTGGAGTATAACTGTTTGTAGAGTAGAGAGTACTTTGTCCCAAGCTTGAGGGGCTGTGCTGTTGTTTTCAGAGCTATTTCTACATAGCAAGCTCTGCCCACACCAGTGCTCCTCCTCCCCCAAGAATCGCCAACCCGGACCATGACTCAGATCTAAGCAGGCTCTGCACTCCTGCTCTGACTCACCACTTACTGCCTCCCACCAGGTGGGCCTGGGACAGGAAGCAACTGTAGCTGTAACTCTGTAAGCAGCCTCAGAGCTGCACCACCTCTGCTGGCCCTGGGGCAGTTGCTGACCACGAAGACCTTTCACTCTGTCTCCGCAGTTTTTCCCACAGTGGGTTGAGAAGTCTGGTAACTGCCACAGCTCACTGATTCAGGGTGCTGTGGCCTGTTCTGCCTGGCTCCCGGTCTGGTTGGTCTAGGCACGGCCCACGCTGGACTCTGCTCTGCTCCCAGCTCCATGCAATAGACCTTACCCAGCAACCATCCAGGCTGTCCTGGACTGTAGCCCTGCTTCCCTCTGCTATTTTGTGGGTTTTGCAGTTCTAGAATTTGTTCAGAGCCATTTTATAGGTGTTTGGAGGGTTCTGGGAGAGAGCTTTAGACAAGTCCCTGCTTTCCAGCCTCCATCTTGGCTCCGTCCCACCCACCCACCCCTCCCCCAGCCAAAGTGATTTTTGAGGTTTATGATGCCAAGGACCATGAATGAATGAATGAAATGAAAAAGCATTTATTAAGTTCTTAATATGTATGCCAAGTACTGTGCTAAGTAAGCTCTGAGGATACAAATACAAAAGTAAAGGCGACAGTCAAGGAGTGAACTGAAATTTTGATGAGAGAAACTCCCCATCTATGGGAGTGGTGGCCAGCTAGGGAACTTGGTTTAAAAAGCTGCTAGGATGATAAATGGGTTTGTGGAAGAGAATAGATAGACACCCCTCTCCAGGAACTGAGGTAGAATTTATTTGATTTGGTTCATGATTCCAGACCTGGGGAGGGGGTTGGTAGGAGGAGTGAATAATGTGAAGTATTTTTTCCTGAAATATTTTTCTGGGAGAAGTGATTATCAATTGGAAGAATGGATCACCAGGGCAGATGATTCTCCAGAGCTTTGTGTATGATGAGGATAGCTAGGTGAGAAAGTCTTCAAGGAGATTGCGAAGGTAACCAAAGAGAAGTGAGTGAGTTAATTCTGTATTTTTTTTTTTTTGCCCAGTCTTTAGCAGCTATGACTGCTGAGGAGTCCAGGGCAGCAACATCTGTAGGAGAAGTTTCTCAATTGTATCTCCATAAGAGTTTTCTTCTCCTTGGGTGATGACTGCATGGGTCAGGATGGAAACTGACCTGGTAGTCTGAGAAGAACTGCTCTTCCTAGGGCTCATGGGCTTATCTGTCCATAGATGGTAGTCTGTACTTGGTGGTTGATATTCAAAGTAGCAGAGATATCAGACCTGTTTTCCACAAAAGTTACTCCCACCTCAATGGTGGCTACAAGAGTCAGGCTGGCAGCAAGGCTGTAGGAAGCGTTGCTATTTCTGGGATTCTTGGACTCAAGGACCTGGGGTGTCTCTAGCATCTTGGGAAAGGTGGTATTGTAAGTGTTTTGACCCACTTGGCACATGCTACCTCCTTTTTCTCTTGCAGGGTAACTTGCTCCTTTACGTAGATGATTTTGCTTGACCCATCAGTGGCAGTGGGTGTGGGGGTTAGGGGTGGGGTTAATGGTTTTCTACAGGTGCTACTCCTGTTGATAATGGCTGGCAGGGGCCAGGCTCAAAGCATGGCTAGTGGTCTGAGGCCCACTGCCATTCCTGAAGCTCTTGGCCTTAAAGAGCATTCAAAACCGGCACTCACTGTTTTCTGTTGTTGGAGTTTTTTCCTACAGTACTGTGCCATGACAGAATATTATTCTTATGCATCCATTTGTTGACAGTGAAAGGTAATAACCCTATACTTTTAGATACTTCTCAAATACATTTTAATTCTGTTCCATTGATTCATTTATATCATATCATGAGGGTTATGCCTTCTTAAATTTATTTTTTTAAGTTTTTATTTTCTTACTAGTTTAGTTGTTGGTTGAAGAATACAAGCTTGAGTTTAATTTTCAAAGTTAGCTTGAATCTTTTAACCTGGGCTTGCATCTGGCCTAGAAGTTACAAAATCCTATGCCTAAACAGCATAGCTTTCTGTTTATCACAGATTTATGAAGTATTCTGAAATTCTTTATAGAAGAAAAAATGATCCTACACCCTGTTCAGTTGGTAACAGCATGATGATAACCAAGCTTCCAAGTAAAAAGTTTAAATACCAGATATGCAAGTTACCATTTTTGTTTCATGGTCTTAACTATTTCTAATCCCAGCCATTTGAATTTTGTTGGTTATAAGGTAAAGTAAAAACAAGTATCAGTAGGTTATAAAAGTTGGTTTATACTAATGGAAAGCTATTCAAAATGATGGCTTACTAGCATTATTTTCATATATGTTCATTTACACTGTGGAGAAATCCAGAAATCAGGACATACGTAGATGTGGTCATTCATTTGTTTTAGAAGATCTCAAGGTTATATCAATAGAATTATAAAATATTAAAGCTGAAAGACACCTTAGAACCTTTGAGATCAAGCCAAGTGCTTCATTTTATAGCTGGAGAAACTGAAGCACAGAGAGAAGTGCCCAGAGTCACATTTAGTAAGAAGCAGAGCCAAAATTCAAAAACATTATTTCTGATTCCAGTTCTACGGGAGAATTAAATTAATCGTACAGAAGCCTGAGAAAAAATTTGGCGGAGTAGAGAGAAAATGGTCTCAAAATCAGAAAGTTCAAGTCCTATTTCAAACACCCACATCCTGGTTCTGTAACCATAGCAGTGCCTCTCAGTGCCACTGGCAGCTCTCCAAGACTCTCCAAAAGGAGCTGCTGATCTACAGTGGTGGAGGGGTGGTCTCACTGGGACACCCCTGCAATCACAAATCTGGGCCCCCACTACTCCTCCCCAGTGAAATTCTCTAGCAATCCTCCAAGTTTCTTTGTATCAAAGAATATTACCTTTGCTAGTATAGTTATACTAAACTATGTCTTCCTGACTGTTTCTTAATAAAACATCTCTGTATTTAAATTATTCTGTATTGAACTGTTTTTATTTTGGTTTGGTTTTTTTTAGCCTGTATAAAGGTGCTATAACTTTGGAAAATACACTTCTGTCACATTACAGAGAGCATGGAAGTTCTTACTTCTTTTTTCCTAAACATTCCTTGCTTGTTCTGTAAAGTGTCATGAAATTTATGTGAACTCTCTACATGCATATTTCCTGTTAGGCATTATCTAAACTATCTACCATTATAAAAGGCAAACCTTGGTTAAAATGAGTATTAATGTCATTGGATTCTTGATGGATGTGTGTGTATGCATGCATCTTTTAGATCCTATACAGTAAGCCTACCCTATAAACAGATTAATACACATAATTGGGGGTAGGGGGTAGGGGGGAAAGGGGCACGAAGAGGACCAGAATGTTAAGAATACAATTGTCCCAGCCTGTTTTACACGTGGTAATTGCACATGAGGAAGGAATTTATAGCAACAGATTAACACAGGTTTTCATTGAGTTATATGTGGATTACATTTATTTTATGCTGTCTTTGGCCAGCCATTAGCATGGATAATCAAGAGTTAACATATAAACTTACTTAATCTATGGTCTTAACTGATTTTTTATGTGATCTAGGTATGCTCCAGAATCACTAACGGAGAGCAAGTTTTCTGTAGCCTCAGATGTGTGGAGTTTTGGAGTAGTTCTATATGAACTTTTCACATACATCGAGAAAAGCAAAAGTCCACCAGCGGTTAGTGTGGTATTCATTTTACTTATTTTTTGTCTAAAGAGGCAATCAAAAAATTATACTGAAAATAGTTGATTTAATGTCCATAATGTCCAATGTCCTCCTTTGGAAAATCCCCAAAATGGCTCTTTACTCTTTGGTCCCATTATATCTACTTTTTAAAAATAGCAATAAAGCTAGTTCATAAAGCATTGGTTTTATTCTTTATAAGTATCACATTTGGGAAGCTCATTTCACATAGGGAATGTTGCAGAAGCAAAACTTTTCCATGTTGGGTGATTGGGAAGTTACTTTGTTATTATGCTAGGCAGTTTGCTTGGACTATAGTTGTAGAAATGTAGAAATGTTATTATAGAGATTCAGCAGTTCTATCTGAAACATTTATTTTTTCAATGTATAGATAATTTTGATCCTTAACAAAATGTATCATGGCATACCCATTGCAAACAGGTGTCTCTCATGCTTGTTCATTGCTTGTTCTATAATATGTCATGGTACCAAGGCATTATAAATAAAAGTAACAATATAATTTTACATAAAATTAGCTCTGGAAAGCAATATTACATCGGTGAAGTTGGCGTTTCATTTCAGGAATTTATGCGTATGATTGGTAATGACAAACAAGGGCAGATGATTGTATTCCATCTAATAGAGCTTTTGAAGAATAATGGAAGGTTGCCAAGACCAGATGGATGTCCTGATGAGGTAATTAAATTATCAGTATTTTATCCATTATCATTAGTTTATAATAAAAATCTACATTTCCATATCTCCTTTTGCCCAAGGATTTCAGATCAATAAAATTTAATTAGTTGAACTTTCAGATAAAAGTTGGCATAATTACTTATATGACTATGGAGCCGAGGCAAAAAGACGATAAATAATGCGTGTCTTCAGTTCCCTAAATTCTCGTTCCAGGTAAATGATGGCATTTTTCTGTGTATATGTGGATCTCTGATTTCTTCTCTCTTCTCCAGATTTATTCTATCATGACAGAGTGTTGGAACAATAATGTAAGCTTACGCCCCGCCTTCAGGGACCTTGCTCTTCGGGTGGATCAGATAAGAGATGACATGGGTGGATGAAAGAATGGAATTTCATTTTAGTGCTACAGAATTAAATTTTGCCCTTCGGGACTATCCTCACACAGTTTGTGGTGGTGAACAGAACAGAAATGCAAACATCTCTTCAGAACTTACAGACACAAATCTCTCATCAAAACTTGCAGACTCCATCAAGTGTGTGTTTTCTCCATAAGGATATATTTGCTCCCATGAAAACATGCTAATGAAACCCATTAATAGGGAATTTTTTTTTTTTGTATCAAGATGGTAAAGGTATTCCTGTGTGTGATCAGTTGATATCAACTTGGCAAAGCAAAAAAGAAAAGGAAGGAAAAAAAGAAAAAGACTTCTTTTTTGACCCACTTAAATTTTTGAGAGGTGAAAACATTTAATGCTTTTTTTTTTTGCAAAGATGCAGAGAATATATTTGTACAGTCTTTTCCACAGCGAATGTATAAAGAACTTGGCCTTTTGTGTAGTATTTTGCACAAAGGTTTACAGTCATTGGTATTGTTTTCTAATTTTTCCAGTGTTGATCCACACGTTAGCTTCATGAACATTAGAACCAAGATAAGATGTTTAGACTTCTTAATAAGCAACTTTCTCTGTGTGCCCGTTCAGCTCTGTCATTGGCCAGCATTATAAACAGGCGTACACTTTTAGCATGTTGTTTCGTGTACTGTAAATGTTTTTCAAGATAAAGGGAACAGGCATATAGTTTTACTTGTACAGGATAACCCTGATCCCATCCCAACCCCTTACAATACATTTTGAAATGGAACAAGCATACAAAGATAGAGCACAATGTATTTTCTACTTGGTTTTCTTGTAGCAGTTGTGGTAGAAGCATTTATTAAGTAGAATTCCCTTTACTTGTATTTTTTTGGTAAGATATGAACAAACAAGGTGTACTTGAACCTTCTTCACACTGAATAGTAGTCTTATTTTAAGACTTTTTTGAGAATAAGAATATTAATATTTTCTTCTCCTGAATTATTGTATTCCTTTGATTCAGTATCTTCCCTCACTCCTTGGAACCATGACACACTTAAACTGAATGAGTGAAGGAAACAAAGACATAAGTAGCTTTCTATTTCTGAAACTGTATAAACCTACTCATAGGTTGTGGGATGGGTTAGGAAGATAAATGAGAAAAGTTAAATTCTTGGTCAACCTTTTACTTCCTAAATATATTTGTATTTCTTGAAGAATATATTTAAGGGGTAGTAAAATTTCTTTTTCCAAAATCCAAGATAATTTCCTGTTAGATATTTCATCTTGCCCAATTTAAGAGCAAATTGAAACTAGTGAAAGCAGGTGACTTCAGTTCCTAATTTTAAAGTAACAATACAGAATTCAAGGAACATTAGGAATATATATTTCCTTGTGATACATTGAATATGAAGCATCTCAAAATATAATTCATATATCTTGCCCTACTTAGAGTATTGAGTTAGATGAAATTTTTAGTTTCACTGCATTTTAGATATTGCATTTTAATAATATTTTGGGCTTATTTGCACAAAGTTTAAAGCACGTATCTTGCGTCAAAATAATAGCACATTCTTAGTAGAACAAGTTTTTTTTTTAAACTATGCGCCTTTCTTCAAACCAAGTCCTACTGTCATTTTCTAAATACTGCTTTGGAGCTGATTGAAATCAGAAACTTAAATGGCGTTTTTTTTTTTAATTTCATTTATAGAGGAATTAGCCTATACAGTTTTTTTTCTATTCGTTTTTTTTTAATTACACGATACCATCATAGCTTCAAAAAAAGTTTTAGTTAGACTATTGAATGCAGAAGTAATATAAAAGGACAGAATAGTAAATTTGTATTAAGATTTATAGTGTATATTTTAGAGAAAGCCGGATATAATTTCTGTTTATTTAATAAAAAAAACTCAGGGATGTTTGTATCATAATGCAATTATGAGATCTTCCATGCTGCTAGTTTTCAAGTGAAAGGTAAGCCTATATTTGTTTTAATACAGTATGCTTGTTTTTGTACCTAGTACTACAACTCAAGTACTAAAGGAGATGATGATTCTTGGAGGGCTATAACATTTTGTTTTATGCTTTTGTTTTTTTAAAGGGTATTAGCTAGGTTTTTTTAACTTTTATAATGTTTAAATTTTAAGTATTAGATAAAGAAGTGCAGTGCAAGCAAACATCCTTCATTGTATTAAGAGACAGATAATTAACCAACCTACTAAAAAACTCCAAGTTGTTTTTTTATTGAGGATTTGTATTGTGGTGGATTTTTTTTTTATTCTGACCATGCATAGAAATTACAACTTTCCAAAACATTTAACTGTTCAGTGGTTGTACACAAGAAACAGGTAAGTGACCACTGCTCTAGTTCATGCCAAACATAATCTCCTCAAATGAAGGCCCTTCAGAAGTATGGTTAGAGGTCTTGTTAGGATTTTCAATCTTGTAAATACTCCAGTTTATTTCTTTGCTTTTTACAGTCTTTGCATTAATGGAGAAAAAAATTTCTTTCCTCAGTTGCCACTTGCTTTGGGAGCGTCACTTTTTCCATGTTATTATATATACTACCAAAAGTGCTATAATTTGCTGTAGAAAAGTGTACTTTCCCTCCACGTACATGACCAGCTGCTATGAAGTTACATGAAACCTTTATTACAGCTACAGATTTTCTAATGCTCCAAAATTATTTAAACAGTCATTTTTATAATACATTATTCATTACAAAACCCTATAATTGCATGTTTGTGCCCCCCCCATAAAGTGCCATATTGAAGTCTGATTATTAATTGGTGCAGTTTGTTTTCTCAGAAATTAATCTTCCACACATTCTCCAAAGTTGTAGCCATCATTCATGTAGTAAGTGATGTAGATGTAAGTTTCCGCTGCATGGAAGTGAGGAAACTCATTGATTTAGGTATTAGCAAATCATAGTCATTAATAAGGGAAACTCGCCTGCTGGTTTAGGTATAGATAGTTCACAATATCTATTAAATGCTTCCGTAGCTCTCTGATGCCAATCACTGTACTATCCTCCTGAGCATCGCTGTACCCAACCTAGTCCAAACTATTAAAATGATTTTTTAAAATGAAGGCCTCCTCTTCTTTCTCAGGGTAGGTTTATAAAATTTTCACATTACCCTTAATTCATTGTGTTGGAATATCCTTTGCCAAATCAATGTGTTTATGTATGATAAATATGAAAAATCACGTGTTAAGTCTTAAAATATGTGTCTTCGTTTACACCCATGTTTCTAATTTCACAAAGAACTCCGGATCTGGTGTCCAAAAACTGCATTCAAATCTGAACTCTAGGACTTGGGTCACCTTCAGCTATTCACTTTAATCTCTCTAGACCTTGTTTTTCACACATCATAAAAGGAGGGGGTTGAATTACATAATCTCTAAGGCCTCCTTCCACTCTAAATCTGTGGTCTTCTGAGCCATATTTGCCTTATTAGAGTAATAAAGCTTATTAGTTACTGAGTTTGCACCAGATGGCACTCTGTGTCTGGGGATAACTTTTAAACTGTGGTTTCTTCCTTTTTTAATCACTGAATAACCTTGATTAGGGTAGCAGGCTTAAAACTCAAAGGGACCTTAAAGATTACCTAATCTAACACTCCCATTTTGCAGATGAAGAAACTCAGAGCTAGAGAGGCTAAATGTCTCATCAGATGTCATCCAGGTAGAAAGTAGCAGAACAGAAGTTCAAATGAAAATGCTCTAGAAGACTCCAAATCAAGGGCTCATTTAGCCACACCAAAGGGCTTCACTTGTGAGGATCGTTAACAACGTATTCTTATGTTTTAAAAGGCCTATCAGAGCAAAGTATTAGAAAATCCATTTTGAGCATTATTGCAACAAATCTTTTTTTTTTTTTTTAAATGAGAGCAATGAATTAGAGGCTCTAAAACAGGGTAACTTGAACTCAGGTCTGCAGACTGCACAAGTAGGTGTCAGAGAATCCATAACTTGGGTGGGGAAAAAAATTGAATCTTTATTTTCACTTACCTCCAACTGAAATTTGACATTGCCTTCAATTATTATTTTTTTTAAAAAAAAATGTATTCTGGCTTTAGATTGCCAAAAGGTCCATGGCACAAAAAAAAAGGTGAAGAATTCTTCCCTTTCAAAGTCTAAAATTCTATGATCCTGTAAATATTGCTCTGTATTAGAGTATATGTAAAAGGAAGAGAATTAGATGATAAGCGGGATGCCCATCATTACAGTTAGCTAAAATGACCAGCTACGTATTATCTTTAGAGACAAGCCCCCCCCCCCTTCCATTTTTACATGCTCAGACCTTTGGAATTTATTCCTTACGTTCCTTAGTCCCTATTGTCATTGGTCTATACCTTCTAGAGTAATAATAATTATAGTTATAGCAGCTGATATTTATGTAGCACTACGTATGCCAGTTGGGCTCTGTGCTTTAAAATATCTTATCTGAAACAACAACCCTGGAAAAAGGAGGTGTTAATCATCTCCATTTTATAGATGAGGAAACTAAGGCGGATTTGCCCAGAGTCACACAAATATTACCCTGTAGAACCCTTTTGTTTGAATTCTGTCATTAATAAACTCTTCACTGCCAAGCCAATTAACTCTCCCTGTGTCCTTTGCATCCTCAAACCTGGAGAGAACCATTGGGAGAGTGGTAAAAAAGAAAAGTTATCCAGACGAGTTCTCCATTTACCACATGCTGGTGCTTTGATTCCCCCTTCCCCTTTAGATAGATGATACCAGCTTAGAGCTGCATAGATAGCTTCATGAAGTACAGTGTGACAGAAATCAAGTCAGCCCAATAGTGAGGCAGGGTGGATTCCATGGAACAGTAGTGTTTCAAAGCTGAGGTGTTACTCTAGGATTGGAGTAAGAAAAGAGAGTACTGGGACAGAGGGCCAATGAGCAATCTGTGCTAGCTTCATCAGCCTGTTAAAAAGTTTTAGAATCCAGTATTTTCATTTTCTGTCACTAAAATGGGGTAGTGGTGAAGATTATGTACTTTTCAGTGATGTGTGTGTGTATAAGAGGCAAAGCTAAGGTTCAAACCAAAGTTCTCTCTAGAAGACTCCAAATCTCATATATATGTGTATACGTGTGTGTGTGTGTGTGTGTGTGTGTGTATCCAACCTTGGTGTCCAAGTCACCCAGCTCTCAACTATGGTTCCAAGAAATTGTAGCATACACAGCAGCCATGCTCCCCCATCTCAGCAGATGGGCTAACCCAGGTTGAGGGTAATAGGCCTCAAACCTGTTGGTGAATTAGGGTCATGTCTACTCCAAACACATGAAGACTTCTGCCAGCAGAATGGGAGATCGAGAACAATTAGTTTCAGTGGCCATGAAAGTGACTGAAGCAGGCATTGTGGAGCACTTAGAGCTTGCTGAGACATCAAAGATGCCAAAGACATCCACTGCATCCTGGTCCATCCCCAGACATCCTGACTTTTGTCTTATTGCTGGATTTAGATGACTCTAGAAGAGAGAATGAGGCTAACAACTTTGTGCATCTCTGCCTCACTTAAATCCCATTCATTTGCAAGGCAAGACATCACCCAATGATGTCATTGGTCTTCTTCCAAAATGAAGAACAAACAACAATTTTAGGAGTAGAACTTATTTTTATGCATAGCCTATGTTTATGGTTCTTTAATGCAGTAAAAAAAAAACTGCATGCAATTATGGCTATAAGGAAAAGTTGAGTGAACATATATCCTAATTTGGGAAATAGGGAGTTTTATAGAAAAAAAATTTTTTAATGTGACTTTATCCACATCTAATTCCTTCAGTCTACATCTGCAATTCTCTTAATAGTGAAATGGCAGCCAAAGTCACATTTGCTTTCTAATTGCATTGGGGAAGTAACCAAAGCAGCTACTTCCCACTACACCTTGGCAAGGATTGACATGCTGTTCTCAAGTTTGAGGATAAAGAACATAAGCCAACAGAATGAGTCTTAACAACTTGGAAACAAAAATATCCTAGATAGCCTCTGTAAGGACCAAGGGAGTGGATCCTAATGGTACAATAACTTAGGAAATGATAAAATTTCTGATGAAGAAATCAAAACAATTTTAGTCATGAAAAAAGGGTTCTAAATCATTCATTAAAGAAATACATCCAAAGCAAAGTATGGACTTTCAATAAAATAGAGGACTTTCAAGCTTTCTCAGTGAAAAGACCAGAGCTGAATAGAAAATTTAACTTTCAAACACAAGAATCAAGAGAAGCATGAAAAGGTAAACAAGAAAGAGAAATCATAAGGGACTTACTAAAGTTGAACTGCTTTGTTTACATTCCTACATGGAAAGATAATGTGTACGATTCATGAGACCTTAGTATCATAGTAGCTGAAAGGAATATGCATACATATATGTGTGTGTGTGTATATATATGTACATATGTGTGTCTATGTATGTATGTAGGTATATATATATATATATAGACAGAGGGCACAGGGTGAGTTGAATATGAAGGGATGATATCTAAAAAAATCAAATCCAGGGTAAGAGAGGAATATATTGAGAGAGGGAGAAAGGGAGAGATAGGGGTAAATTATCTCACATAAAAGTGGCAAGAAAAAGCAATTCTGTAGGAAGGGAAGAG
>JAQQSZ010013005.1:0-11867 GCA_028646595.1 Phalanger gymnotis | reverse complement strand
TTTTTATTTGCATTTCTTTAATGAGTAGTGATTTAGGGGATTTTATGTAACTATTGATAGTTTAATTTCTTCAAAAAACTCTATGTTCATATCCTTTGACCAATTATCAAGTGGAGAAAGACTAATCTTTAAAATAAATTTGGCACAGTTCTCTATATATTTGAGAAATGAGGCTTTTACCAGAGAAATTTGCTGAAATTTTTCCCCCAGTTCATTGTTTTCTTTTAGTCTTTGTTGCGTTGATTTTGTTTGTACTAACAATTCTTAAATTAATATTATCAAAATTATCTATTCCACTTGCTGTAACTCTCTCTGTCTTTAATTTGGTCATAAGTTCTTCTCTTGCTCATAAATCTCATGAATACATTTTTCCATGCTGCCCTAATTTACTTATGATATTCATTTTGAACTTATGTTGGCATATAGTGTGAGATGCTGATTTATACCTAGTTTCTTCCAAACTAATTTACAGTATTACCAGCAACTTATGTGAAATTTAAAGATTTTCTCCTTAAATTTAGGATCTTTAGGTTCATCAACACTACATTACTCTGGTCATTTAGTACTTAATCTCTTCCATTGATGCACTACTCTATTTCTTAGAGATACCAGATTGTTTCGATGTTTACTGCTTTGTAATATAGTTTAAAATCTGCAATCGCTAGTCCACGTTTGTAACTTTTATTCATTGATTTCCTTGTTATGCCTGACCATTTTTCTTCCATGGGATTTTTTTTTTGTTATTACTGTTTTCTGGCTCTATAAAATAATTCTTTAGCAGTTTGATTGGTAAGGTACTGAATACAAGTAAATTAGCTTAGGTAGAATTGTCATTTTTTTTTAAATTTTGTTTTCTCATTCATATCATTGAACAATTAATACTTCTGTAATTGTTTACATCTGTTTGTATTTGTGTGAAAAGTGCATTATAGTTACAATCGTGTAATCCTTACATTTATCTTGACAGATATACTCTAAAACATTTTATATTATCAGTAGTTATTTTAAATCTTATTTTTCTTTCTGCCTTTTGATGAGGTGTTGTATTGTTTTCAAATAGAAGTACTGATGGATTGGTGCATTTATTTTCTATCTTACAACTTTGGTGGTACTTGTTAATTGTTTCACCTTGTATTTTAGTTGATGATCTAGTTTGCTCTTGGGTTATCACCATATCATGTGCAAAGTGATACTTATTTTTTTTATTGCTTGTTTCTGTTTTTTTTTTTCAATTTATGTTGCCTTTGCTATTACTTTAGCTATCATTTCTGGAATAATATTAAATAATTTTGGTGACAATGAACTTATTTGCTTCACTGCTGGTTCTTTTTAGTAAGGCTACAAGTTGAACCCTATGACAAACAATGGTTGCCCTTTGTTTTAGATAGAAATTACTTATTTTTAGAAAGGCTTCACAATTTTCTATGTTTTCTAATTGTTTTAAACAGAAATGAGTATTGCATTTTGTCAAAGGCTTTTTCTGAAGCTATTGCTATAATTTTTTTTTTCCTTATTGTTATAGACATAGTCAATCATGTTGATAGTTTTCCAACTAGCATATGAGCCCTGCATTCTCAGTATAATTCTCACCTGTTTATGATATATGATCTTAGTGATATATTGCTGTAATCTACTTACTAATATTTTATTTAAAATTTTTGCATTGAAATTCATTGAGGAAATTAGTCAATAGTATTCTTTCTCTGTTTTTATTCTTTCTGGCTTAGGTATCACCACCACAACTGTGTCATAAAAGGAATTTGTTAGGATTCCTTCTTTACATCCCCACCCCCCAATATTTTAAAGAGTATTGGATTAATTGTTGCTTAAGTGTTTGGTGGAATTCACTTGCCAATCCTTTTTATTCCGGGAATGTCCCCCCCCCCCTTAGGGAGTTCATTGATGACTTAATTTCCTTTTTTTTCTGAGATAGAGTTATTTAAGTATTTTATTTACACTTCTATTTATCTGGACAGTTGATATTTTTATAAGTGTCCATTTCACATAAATTGTCAGTTGTTATGCTATATAATTGGGAAAAATTTGCTTCTAATAATTCTTTTAATCTCACCTTCATTGGTGCTGTATTCACACTTTTCATTTTCAACATTAGTAATTTGGTTCTTTTTTAATTCAAATTAACAAATGATTAATGTATTTAGCATTTATAAAACCAGTATCTAGTTTTATTTATTACTTTTTCTTTTAAATTTTATTTATCTTTACTTTGATTTTCAAGATTTCCAATTTTGTGTTTCATTGCGACTTTTAAATTTGTTCTTTTTTCTCTTTTACTTGCATGCCCAATTCATTAATTTGTTCTTTGTCTCTTCTAGTGATGTGAACTTTAAAACATTAATTACCACCCTTATTTCCCACATTGCCCCGCCCTCCTTCCTTCTCTCTCTCTCTCTCTCTCTCTCTCTCTCTCTCTCTCTCTCGCTTTGGCCTCTTCCGGTCAGTGGAGTGCCTGTTAGCACAGGCTGCATGTAAAAATGCTAAGTCTAAGAACCATACCACCCACAACCAATCAACAAAATGGCACAGAAATGGCATCAAGAAGCCTAGGTCACAGAGATATGAGTCTCTGAAAGGGGTTGACCCCAAGTTTCTGAGAAACATGCACTTTGCCAAGAAACCCAACAAGAAGGGGCTGAAGAAGATGCAGGCCAACAATGCCAAAGCCATCAAGGCCAGAGAAGAGGCCATCAAGGCCCTGAGCACCTAGGCCAGTGCCCGGCGTGCTGGCCACAAGATGGCCAGCAAGCGTCCAGGCCCTAGGGTCGGCATCAAATGTCCAGGCTCCAGGATCACAAAGCCTGACTCTAAGATTGCCAGAACCACTGACCCCAAGGTTGCCAAGGCCACTGACCCCAAGGCCGCCAAGTCCACTGACCCCAAGGCTGCCAAGGCCACTGACCCCAAGGCCACCAAGGCTGCCACCAAGGTCAGTAAGTCTGATCCCAAGGCTACCAAATCTGTCCCCAAGGCCACCAAATCTGATGCTAAGGCCTCCAAGTCCGGTCCCAAGGTAGCCAAGTCTGATTCTAAGGCCCTGAAGCCCAGTGACTCCAAGGCTGCTAAGCCTACTGACCCCAAGGCCTCCGAGTCCAAACCCAAAGATGCTGGGGCTAAAGCTGCTAGTCTCGAGCCTTCAAAATAGATGCTTCAGGACAGAAGGACTTGTTTAAACCCTAAACCACCATTTTTTCCTAGCCAGGGTATGATTATTCACTGTTTTGTACAAATAAAGGAAATGGTAAGTCATAAGAAAAAAAAAAACATTAATTTCCCCTAAGTGCTAGTTTGGTTGCACACTACACATTTTGAAATATCTTCTCATTGTTGTCATACTCTGTAGTGATATTATTTATGGTTTCTATGACTTGTTCTTTGACCCACTCATTCTTTAGGATTAGATTATTTGGTTTTCAATTAACTTTTAATTTATACTTCCATAGAACCTTATTCAATTTGATATTTTTTTTTTATTGTCATCTATAAAGGTCCTTCATTTTATTGTGAGCTTTTAGGCTCTAATACTTGGTCAGTTTTTTTGAAAGTACCATATTCATCTCAGAAAAAAAAAAGTATACTCTTTTGTATTCCCATTAAATTTTCCCCAGATG
The DNA here is from genome assembly GCA_028646595.1 of Phalanger gymnotis. Classification (NCBI taxonomy): domain Eukaryota; kingdom Metazoa; phylum Chordata; class Mammalia; order Diprotodontia; family Phalangeridae; genus Phalanger; species Phalanger gymnotis. The sequence goes on along the minus strand of JAQQSZ010013005.1, from coordinate 8,238 downwards.
CATTGTATCTTGTTGTTGTTGTTGTGGTGGTGGTGTTGGTTGTTATGTCATTTCAGTTATGTCTAACTCATTATTACACTCTTTTGGCATTTCATGGCAAATGTCCAGGAATAGTTTGCTATTCCTTTCTACAGGTCATTTTAGAGATGAGGAAACCAAGCCAAACAAGGTTAAGTGTTTTGCCCAAGGCCACATAGCTATTAAATTTCTGAGTTTGAATTTGAACTCAAGTCTTTCTAGGCTTGGCATTTTTTTTTCACTGTGCCACCTAGATACTCCCTATCATATCTAACTTTTTATAAAATTCTATTTATTTATTTATTTTTTTGCTTCTCTCTTATTTATGTTATGACTAGATATATCAAACTCTGAGAGGAGAAAGTTGAGGTCTCTCATTAGTATTGTTTTATTGTCATATGCCCCCTGTAATTCATTTAACATTTGCTTTAATAATTTGTATGCTATGCCTTTGAGTGCATATATGTTAAGTAGAAATATTACTTATCTGTCTAACCTTGAAAACCTGGCAACAGCTTACCTTTTAAATTTAATTGTATATAACTTTTCTTCTAGCACCATTTAATCCTCTCAGGCTTTAATCCTTGCTTTTTTGTCACCCAAAATACTTCATTTTCATTCTCTGCATTTTTTCCACTGGCTATAATACTTGCTTGGCATGTACTCCCTATTCACTTTCAACTTTTTGATTTCCTGATTTCTTTTAAAACTCTACTCAAAATACTTAATGAATAAAGTTTTTTTTTTTCTCATACCCACAGGTGATACTACCATCCCTAAGAAAATATTATCTCTGTATTTTACATATATTTTGTATATGCGTTCTGGTTTGAATCTGTCTGACATACAGTAGTTACTTAATAAATATTTTTGATTGCTTGATATAATATTGTATCCTATGAGGAACTCTGTGAGGTTCTCCATAAAGAATATAATTTATATCTGACTATATTGTATCCTGTTGTCTCAACATCATAGAGATTTTGCAGTTTACTCTTCATGACTGAACTGCACATTACTGATAGCATCAAACCAACTCCCTGACAATGAGCTTGATTCAATATGTCAATAAAGTTTAATCAATTTCAGAAACTAAGTTATTTAAAATCATATAAAGAAATAAAACATGGCAAATGCTGAAAATCAAACACATGGATAAAGGACAAACACCTAAGAAGTTAAACATGAAAGAAAGAGAAATAGAACTGGGTGCATGAAGAATAATGAAAATGAACCCAAACTGAAATAACAGAATAGATGACAGATATAACAGTGAAAGAAACAAATTCTAAGACCAAGACTATTACAACAACAAGATAAATGATAGGTTAGCAGCTATAAAAACCTTGATATATTCACTTGACCCTGGTCACCAGAAGCCAGTAAGCTGCAGTATAAAAGAAACAATTGTGAACAAAAGATCCTTTTTTTGAATATGTGGAATTTACTGCATGATGTATATTATTATTTTTTTAAGTATTATAATGTTCAGCGTGAACATTATTTAATCTCCTTGATTTATAGGAAAAAATGAATTTTGTACTAGAAATCAATATTGATGTTGCTTTCACTGACCCATTTTTGGGATATACAAACCTATTATCATTTGCAATATTATTCCGAGTAATATGAAACAGATTCATTCTACGGTTCATTCAAAAATAAGATTGAAAAATTGAAATCAAATATGAATTACAAAGTGATTTTCTATATTCCCACTATTTCTTCCATTTCTCAATATGAGCTATCTGTGCACATGTTCATCTCTTCTTTGTCTTCTTTCCTGTAGGAAACAAACAAACCCTTATAATTCTCTTTGGAATATAGAAACAGGGAAGTATAAGGTTAGACATTTTTTGTCTTATATTGGGAGAAATTGTTCATCAGTGTTTCAATTACCTTGATAAACTATGCCTTCACAAAGCAAATTGATGAATAAGTAACAAAATAACTGAGTTTCAAAATGTGTGTATGTGTGCTCATGTATGTGTGTTATCTGGTATTTCACACTGTATTTGTCAGAATTGATATTTGAAAGCCACCTTTCTTTATAACATTTACCAGCCTATAATAATTTATAACAAGCATTAAATAGTGGAAAGAACCCTTTAGTAGCATATTGACTTCAGTTGCAAAATCTTAATTTTCACACACAAAAAAGCATGTTCTAGTTTTTTCTCCTTTTTCTCTTCTATCTTGGCATACCTTTGATATGACTCTCTACCCCACATTGATTTGGAGTAAAATATATAGGGATTATCTGCAAAGAAAATATGAGATAAAATAGAGGCTTAATTAATATTCCAGAATTAAGCAAACATGTCTCTATGTTCTTCCTCTAGCAATTAGTGAGATTCCTTCCACAGTCTTATATCAAATATCCAAATTGTAGAGTTTGTGTGCTTCCTTTTGAAAAGAACATTTGAAAGAAACACCCAGGTGGGGTGGGTGCATCTAAGAAGATAGAGAAAAGACATCAACTCACATGAGCTCTCCTCAAAATCCCACAGAACATCATTAAATAATTCCTTGAAGAACAGTACCCAACAAAAGCTTGAAATATTGTCCAGTCAAAGACAATTTAGAAAGTCAGCAGGTGACCTGGGTGAGTGTGAAACACCATCCAACACAGGTTGTGGTAGCATAGATCCAGCCACAGCATACCAAGAGCAGGCATTGGCAGCTACTGAATCATCATCAGTAGAGGCTGCATCCAAAGCTCTCTGGTCAGAAGGAGATTTCTGACCCTGGGGGCAGGACTCAGTTGCTTTTCCCATACTCAGATCTAGGTGGCAGTCCTGGGTTGCAGACCTAGGCTGAGGAGGATCACTAGTACACCAGAGCTTGTGGCTATAGGGAAGCTGGGGCCTTTGTCACAGTTCCATGGAGGAAAAGACTGCTTGTGGTCACTCACAAACCAAAGCACAGACCAGAAAAGTAGTAGATGAACCTCTACTTAGATCATAATATGTTGGGAAAGTGTAAAATTTACAGATCCCTGAAAGTATCCCCGAAAACAGCCATACAAAACATTTAGAGCTTTGGAGAGTGTGGCCTCCACCCTGGAAACAGAGCCCTATGTTAAGAGAGTTAAAAGTCAAGAAATAAGCTGGGAAAATGAGCAAACAACAGTAAAAAAAATTCTGTACATAGAAACTTACTGTGATGATGGGAAAGATCAAAATGCACACTCAGAAGGAGATAAGAAAGTGAAAGCTTCCACATCCAAAGCCTCCAAAACATATGAATTGGTCTCAGGCCATAGAAGAACTCAAAAAGGATTTTTAAAATCAAGTAAGAGAGGTATAAAAAAATTGAGAAGAGAAATAAGACTGATGCAACAAAACAAGGCAAAAAATGATTTAATAGCTTGGCAAATGAGACACATTCACAAAAATACTGAAGAAAATACCACCAGCAGAATAGGCCAAACGGTTTAAAAAAAATTCAAAAAAGCCCATGAGGAGAAGAATGCCTTAAAAAGCATAATTGACCAAATGGAAAAAAAAAACAAAGACTCACAGAAACTCACTGAAGAAAATAATTCCTTAAAAATTAGAATTGGGCAAGTGGAAGCTATTGCTTTTATGAGAAATCTAGAAATAATTAAACAAAAGAATTAAAAGAAAATACAAGACAATGTGAAATATCTCATTGGAAGAACAAATGACTTTGAAATAGATCCATGAGAGATAATTTAAAAATTATTAGACTACTTGAAAATCATGATTAAAAACTACACATCTTTCAAGAAACTCAAAAAATTTTAGATATTCTAAAGATAGTCTAGATATTCTAGAACCAAAGGGTAAATTAGAAATCGAAAAATTTGTTGATGACCTCTTGAAAAACATTGTAAAATGAAAGCTTCCAGAAATATCATAGCCAAATTCCAGAACTCCAAGGTCAAAGAGAAATACTGTAAGCAATCACAAAGCAAAAGTTCAAGTACGGTAGAACCATAGTCAAGATAACGCAAGATTTAGCAGCTTCAACTTAAAGGATCAGAGTGCTTGGAATATAAACACTCCAATGGCAAAAATGGTAGGATTACAAAAAAGAATCACCTACCCAGCAAACTGAGCATAATCCCTCTGGGTGAAAAGTAGAAAGAAAATGAAATAGAAGACTTTCAAGTATTCTTGCTGAGAAGACCAGAACTGAGTACAAAATTTGGCTTTCAAATACAAGACTGAATGGAAGCATAAAAAGGAAACATAAAAGGGAAATGAAAAGGATTTAATAAGTTAAAATGTTTACATTCCCACATGCAAAGATGATATTTGTAATTTATACGAATTTTCTCATTCTTACACAGTTAGGAGTAGATATAGATATAGATATAGATGTGGATATAGGTAACCAGTGTGAGTTGCTTATGAAGGCAAGATATATAAAGTAATAAAATTAAAGAGTGAGAGCACAATGTAGTGGGAGAAAGGCAAAGGGAGATGTAGAATGAAGTAAATTAAGTTACATAAGAGGCAAAAAAAAACTTTTACAGTGAATGAGGAGAGGGCAAACCTGAGGGAGAGTGAGTGAACCTTACTCTCATCAGAATTGCCTCAAAGAGGGAATAACATACATAATAAATTGGGTATAGAAATCTATCTTAACATATAGGAAAATAGGAGGGAAAAGGAATAGCAGAAGGGATGGCAGATTGAAGGAGAGTGTTCTCAGAAGCAAACACTTTTGAAAAGGGACAAAATTAAAGGAGAAAGTTGAATAAATGGGGGAAGGGTTAGGATGAAGGGAAATATAGTTAGTCTTTCACACAATTACTATTATGGAATTGTTTTGCCTTCTCAAGGAGAGTGGGTATGGAGGGAAGAAGGGAGAGAATTTGGAACTCAAAGTTCTGAAAACAAATCTTAAAAATTGTTTTTCCATGCAACTGGGAAATAAGATGTACGCACAATATGGTAAATAAATCTATCTTGCCCTACAAGAAAGCAAGGGGGAAGAGGATAAGGAGGCAGAGAATGGGTGATATCTCAGAGGGCAGACCGGGGAAAGCAGCAATCAGTACACAGGCCATCTTGATGTGGAGGGAGGGGAGAGAAGGGGAGGAAATTTGTAACTCAAAATCTTGTGGAAATGAATGTTGAAAACTAAAAATAAACACATTAGTTTTTAAGAAAAATAATTGTAGATTAACTAAAAATGAGAATTTTAACACAAGTCTATAGCACCATCACTCTTTTTTGTTGATATAATTCTACCCATATTTAAAATGTATCTATTCCATGAAACCTTTCCTGATTCTCTAACCACACATCAGCAATATCTTTGTCCAACAATTTTAAAGAAACATTTTGTATTTCAATACCCTTAACATGTAATGATAGTTAGTTTGGTTATGAACTTGGAGGTCATATCTTATGTATAAACTACATGAATACTATGACTATGATTTATCCCATGGGTATTTTGAAAAAAAAATTTGAAAATTTGGGAAAAAAAATTGAATTCATGATATTTACTCCTTTATGACCTAGGCAAATCTCTTTATTTCTTTAGGGCTCATTTTCCTCATCTGTAGAATGAGTGAGTTGTATTAGGAGTCTCTGAGAGGGTCTCTGAGAGGGTCTATATCCTAAAGTGATCAAAAAAAGGAAGAGAATCTATATGTATAAAAATATTTATATCAAGCTGATACTGTATCTAGAGTGGCAGGCCTTAAATCAGGAATATTCATCTTCCTGAGTTAAAATCTGGTTTCAGACACTTACTAGCTATGTGACTCTGGGCAAGTCACTTAACACTGTTTGACTCAGTTCTTCATCTGTAAAATGAGCTGGAGAAGGACATGGCAAACCATTCCAGTATCTTTGCCAAAAAAAAGCAAAAAAACAAACAAACAAACAAACAAACCCACAAATCAAGTTACTAAGAGTGGAACAACAGAAATGACTAAACAACATTTGCAGCAGCTCTAGTTGTGCTAGCAAATAATTAGAAATTGAGGGTATGCTCATCACTTGGGGAATGGCTGAGCAACTTGTGACACAACTGGTATGGAATACTATTGTGTTATATGAAATAGGTTACAAAAAACATGGCCACACTTATATGAACTGATGCAAAAGGTAGTGTGAAGAACTGGATATTTTTGGAATATTGTACACAGTAATAGCAATGTTGTAGTCATAATCAACTGTGAAAGAATTAGCAACTCTGAACACTATAATGATCCAAGGCAATTCCAAATAGCTTAAATGAAAAAATGCTGTCCTACTTCAGAGAAAGAACTAACAAACTCAGAATGTAAATTGAAATATGATTTTTCACTTTATTTTCTTACTTTCTTTGAAGAATGGCTAAAATGGAAATATGTTTTGCATGATTTCACATGTTTAATTGGTATTATTTTGATTGCCTACTTTGCCTGTGGGAAGGAGGGGGAGAAATAAGAACTCAAAATTTTTTAAAAATGTTAAACATATGGTAGGTGGATCCAAAATGGCAGCTGGAAAGCAGGGACTTACTTAAGCTCCCCACCACGTCCCTCCAAACACCTATAAAAATGGCTCTGAACAAATTCTAGTGCTGTAGAACCCATGAAATAGCAAAGGGAAGCAGGGGTCCAGGCCAGGACAGCCTGGATGGTTGCTGGGAAGAGTCTATCATAAGGAACTGGGAGCAGAGTGGAGCAGATCCCAGGATGGGCCTCGAAGGACCAAGCAGACCAGAAGCCAGGAGGAACAGGATTTATTTTGTATCCCATTCATCACGTCTTGTTTTGTTTGCGTCCATAGCCATTTATAATTCCATGAGGATTCTACTTTGTAATCTAGGCATGAAAACTAGTGTAGCACCTGGATGTCCATTTCTTAATCATTTCTCTTGACATATGATCAGCTCATCTTTTTTTTTTTCTTGTCCTTCATTTATTGATAGATTGATATCATTTATACCACTTATTTTCACTTTCTTCTTGGTAATAAGTTGCAGTCTTATTATATCTACAATGTGTATCTATTTAGTTTTTAATGACATTTTTAGTTCTTTGCAAATTTTGAGGTTCCTTATTTTTCAGTCAAATAGTATCACTTATGAGATGCCTTGGTTGAAAAGATCTTTTATGCTTTATTTTGTTTTTTCCCTGTTTCAGTGAAAATTTTAGGGTTTGTTGAAGGAATACAAAATTTGTCAAATTCAAGTTAACCCTCTCTCTTTTACTCAGTTCTTCTTGATATATTACCTCAGATTAATATATTAAAGAAAGAATACATTGTGTAGTGGTTAGATAGCTTGTTTCTTTGAATCAGGAAAACCTGGATTAAAGACATGCCTCTGACGCATACTGTCTGTGTGATCACATGCAACTTGATAACTTCTTGGTACCCTGACACAATTCTTTAAGATCGTTAGTTAGTTTCCATACTGGGAGTTCCCTATAGTAATAAAATTGTAGGTAATAATAACAATAACTAACATCTGTATAGCAGTTAACATGTTGTAGGCACTATGTGAAGCACTTTATAAAGATTATCTAATTTGTCCCTTACAACAGTACTACAGAGTTAGTGCTATCATTATCCCCATTTCACATATGAGGAAATTGAGAAAAAGAGAAGTTAAATGATTTGCCCAGGGATACACAGCTACTAAGTGTTTGCAGATAGATTTGAATGCATACCTTCCTGATTTATATTCCCTACTTGTCCCATTCCCATCTCACATCCTCAATAAACAAAGGTAAAAAAAAAACAATGAATATTTATCAGTATGTTGTATTGAAGTATGATGTCAAGTTATATAATTGAATGTATTATATATGTTGCCTCAGAGCCATGTCAATATTCCAAAGAACTCATGTTGACGTTCAAGATATTCACAATCAAATAGGATTATTGCTGTCTTAGGTAAAGAGACCTGGAGGGGAAGCATTCTCTTCAGACACTGACATTTGAAAACACAGAGATATTTAAAGAAATGTAAAGGCAATCAGTGAATGGGAAGATCTTTCCCTCTCATTCACTGGGCTTTGGGGGTGGGGCTCTTAGGGTTCTGGCGGGGGGAGTGACTAGGACTGTAGTCAATGGTAGGTGCCTGAGTTCTGGACCACATGATGACATGAATCCTGTGGGGGGAGGAGATTGCTGAATGGTTGGAGCAGAGCTAAGAGGCAATTGGTGAGAGCAGTTAAGAGCTGAAGGAGAGAGGAAGCAGTCAGCTAGCTGGAACACAGCTTGGAGATTGTGGCAGAAGTGG